>JAGFPH010002647.1:65090-118804 GCA_018207615.1 Philaenus spumarius | reverse complement strand
AGTATCGGCGACTATAACAGGTTACGTTTATGTTATCAACCACAAAACTCTGAATTCAACGTGACTTTAACAATAGACCAAAATACTCTGGTTTGCTCACTCAGTTTGTTGTCTTCAATACATCCTGTACATTCCTTCACTTGACTCGTGGTAATTCTTCCGGACGTTCCAACGGTCCAAACTTTGATCTGTGTAGAGATTCCTGCGAAGCTAACTCGCCCTGCAATGTCGAATTCTCTCGGCCTCTCGTTCCACACAAAACTGGCCGAACTCGCAGCCTCTCACTCTCTGGTCCCCCCGACCACTCCACTCTGGCCAAGATTCTAGATTCGGATTATCCTATATAACCCCTTTAGCTTCCTGTTGACATCTCCAACAAAACAATCACTGCTTCTGTAGCAGTTGTTTTGTTCCGCGTTGCACAACCTCTTACGCAACTGAGTTTACATTTCCGGATCCATGTTATACTTCCTGGTCTATCTTGCTGGTAATACCTTTACATCAAATACACTAACTCTAATAATTAATATAATTAAACCTATTTGGACAAATCCTAACATTTCCCAATAATTTGAAACATTTTATAACTTTTTCGTTCAGCTTCAACTTTTTAAATCATGGATCTGTTTTGGACATTTCATACACATCGGTCAGAAGTTAGTATATTTATTTAGTTATCAGAGTTCTATACCTTAATTAACCTATGTAGGATCACATATTTGTCTGTCTCTGAATTTGAATTTCTGAAGAATGGATAAAGGAATCAATCTGAAATCTGACATATTTCTGATATAAATGAGGTTTGGGGAATTCTTTGATTTTTTTTTAAAAGGTTTGCTTTAAGGATATAAAACAATTTTTAAATATGATTTTATATGTAGTTTTTAAGATAACCTAAAAAATTGTTTAAAACTCCATTCTTCCCCTCTATTTGGAAGCAGCATGCACGCTTTGAAAATAGGAAAAGAATGATTACCGCTTGATGTCAGAGTGTAACTGGGGAAAACTCTACTCTAATAACCTTTATTTCTTGATTTTATAGATACCTATACACTTTTCAAATATGTTTTCAAATGCAAAAACCATCATTTACTTTCTTTACTTGTATGCAATCATGCATCTACATATGGTTTGAGTAAGGTTGTATTACAGTGTCAGTGCATGTTTCATTAACTACTTAACAAGATTTTTGTAATTAGCTTTGACTATATCTTATCAATGAATTCAGTACAAATATTTTGTTATTTTTTCAGAATTTACTTCGATGTGCTTGGGCTCCTGACGGTTCCAAAGTGTCTGCTGGTTCAGCGGATCGTTTTGTTTACATCTGGGATACAACAACAAGGAGAATTCTGTATAAACTTCCTGGCCACAATGGAAGTGTAAACGACGTTCATTTACATCCCAAAGAACCTATTAGTGAGTATTTCAAAACAAGTTCATTGTACACATCATAAATATTTACATTATTTTTAGAGTTCTATACAATAAAACAAAAAACCAAACATTTATATGATCGTTCGTCTATCGGTCAGTAATAGCATTGAAGAAACAACACTATAAGAAGCGAAACCCCCATGTTTTCAGAGGTAACACTTTTCAATAATCGAAAATGTCTAGTTGGCATCGAGGCCACCAGGTACCGCCAGCAGCATCGCCGCGCGGACTGTACCTTCTCTGTTGGGACTGTACCGTCGGTCGCGTTCTCGTTAGTGAAGTTACTCTAATGGGTCGGTTGTTTGGAGTTTTGTAATTTTTATTTTTATCTGTGATAGAGAATACTAATTAACATTTTTTTTGTCAATCTATATTACAAATGTAAGGTAATAACTATAGTGTTATTTGGTACTTGTACATTTTTTTGTAATAATGTAAAGATTATTAATCTTTATTTATTTCTGGTTTTCCCTCCCCAGTTCAAAATAGTGACCATAAAACGAAATCTTTTAGAGTGTTTTCGCAAAACTGTCATAAGTATTGCCCGCCAAACAATACTTTTTATAAGCTTTAAATATCCCAAAAGCGGTAATGAACAACCTAATACCTTCTTTGAGAACGGCTGAAATACTGTAAAAACTTAACTGTTTTGCTATTTTACCTAAGTTTTTGCATAATATTTAGTTTTAAATATTTTACCCATTTTAAGTCCGATTTTATGAAATAAAGTGTTATTTGTTAATTAGTGTTGCATGCATATTTAACATTTACCTTGTATAGATATTTTTTCAACACAACAAGCTTTGACAATATTTCACAGTAATATATTATCAAATCAAATTCAGGAAAAACCCATGTTCAAATAATGTTAATTGGAGATTTAAGATAATTTGTATACAGTATTTGGACACAATTTTTGCATTGCAAGTTACAAAAAAATCATTTACTACTTAAAATTGTTTTTATATTCATTAAAAAAAAGTATTAAATTTATGACACATTTTATAATTTGGTTATTAAAAACATTATCAATAATAAATCATTGCTCAACAGTACTGAATAATATAGTTGCAATGTGCGCCAAATATTGAAACATGTGCTTGCTCCCTCCAAAACGAAAACTAAATTCTCTTCGTTGGGAATGATGAAAGGAGAATTGAAAGTAGTTTATGCAAGGCAGTGCAAGAGTGATGCGAAGAAATTTAAACTCTGTCTATAATGTCAGTTTCTCGAGTCGCTGTAAAAGACTGGTGGCGCTCCGAGTGGCTTTGATGTGAACTATTATAGTATTGTTTCTTCAATGGTAATAGTCAATTTTCACCAAAAAAGACAATGAAATTTGACATACATAATTATATAGCTTGCTATTCCGCATATGTTCCAATGCCTGAATACAGTTTGCGAAATAAAAACAAGCAAATATGGCGTAAGACTGATGTAAAATTGGTAAAACATAAGCATGTTATGCATGTTAGCATGTTATGTTTATAACATAACATAAACATATTATGTTACAAAAAACGCACACCTAATTTACGACAATGAATTATAGAAACTAAATATAGTAGTAAACAAATTTTAATTGGTTAGTTTTTTTTTTAGGAAAAAAGGATTACTTGTTTGTCTTTCACAGTTGATTTTCTCTAGAACAGATAAGGACATCAGTAACGTGACAAATGTAAAATATTAACAATTATTGGACGAACTACAAAATTCAATACACAAAAGAAATAATTAATCCCCTCCCGCTACACACTTTCTCAGCAAGGGATATTTAATTAAATTACAAGTGAAGAAACATGGACTAAGACCGCGATTTGAACCCGGGACCTTTACGATTCTGTTGTAACGCTCTACCAACTTAGCCACCCTGATCACTCCAGATATTGGTTGATGTTATCTCGCTTCAACCAATATCTGGACAGAGTGGTCAGGGTGTCTCAGTTGGTAGAGCGTTACGACACAATCGTAAAGGTCCCGCAAATACATTATTTCAACTTGGACAAGAAAAATGTAAATGGTTTTATTACAAAAATCGCATTATTTTGAAGGGACATAGATTTCACATTATCAATAGATCATATCTGCCCACATGCCTTAGTGTTTTATCATAAATCTTGTTATATTTATACATTTACATTTAATACAGAAGTTGTCCCATAAAATGTATACACACTTTAAATAATCATAATTAAATTGTTAAATGTAGTATAACCATGTATAAGTTATTGTATATAGTATAAAATAAGCACTTTTATCTAACATATTTGTTGTTCTGTTCTAGTTGTCTCCGGATCTAGTGATAAAGCTATTTACATTGGCGAACTGGAATAAAGAAAGCTCAATAAACTAGGCAAATATTATATAGATCATCATATGATCATGATGATGTATTATATAATACATATATATAGTATAACTTACATATAGTTTTATATTGGAAAGATATATTAGATATATGGTATGTTTATGCATTTACATATACATAGAATATCTTATGAAGCCTAAAATATTTTAATTTGGGATTTGCTTATTTATGTGTATGAAGAGTTATGATATCATTGTATTATACCATTACAAATAAAATTATGGGGTTTGTAATCTTGTAATAGATACTAAAGTCAGAAAAGTGTTTAATTATAATATTACAAAAATAAATAAAGATCAAAAGTATAGTTTGTTGTTGAGAAATGATTGTATACCTTCCAACTTTCCAATCAATAAGAAAGTTTCCAATAGTCAATAGTTGTGCCGGTTTTATGCTGAAAAATATCAGAATGAGTCAAGCTGAAAATGTTTTTTTTGATGTTGAATGATAACAAAAATTTAAATGTTTATAATTATGAGTATACAAGATTGATTTTTATATAGATTTCGAAGAAAGGACATATTGCAGTCGTTATGGTGAGACTTCCTGAAAATGTCTACCTAGTTTTTTATTTCATAATCTTTAGTCCCCAAAACTTAGTAACCTCAGAAGAATAATATGTATGTATGATGTATGTATGTATATATAATAATAATAATAAATTGCTAATTGACACTTTATGATTTTTTTAATATAACATTTAATCTACCATTTCAAAATAATACAAGCTCAAATAAATTACAAGTTATTGTTTTCTTATCTCGTGGTCTTAGCTGTGGGCATACATACAATTATATTTAATTCTTACACATTTATATAGGCTAATTATAAAATTTGGTATCTATTAATTATATTCTAAAGTCCAATTCAAGTTTGTAATTAATTTATATTTGAAATAAGAAAAGTTAGTTAAAGGTTCAAATTTTGATAGTTTGTTCTTCAAATGTTAGCCTATTGCTATGGTTGGATATTACCTTGTAGGCTTGATTTAGATCTTACTTGTCCGGATTTTTGTAGTATGAATATATTTCACATATGGTGGCCATCTTGGATTTATGACGTCATAAAAACCAAACGGCGCAAATTGAAAGTAAACACCCGGTACCACACCATTATGTAGCATAATAAAGAGATTCCACATAGTTGCACTTTTCCTTCAAAAAAATCCCACAGACTAGGTTGTAACACTGACAGCCATGTAACAGAAATGTTACATGATGATAATAAATTAACAATTTCCCATAATGTCTAAAGCATAGAGGTTTGGTCTAAATAAAATGAAGACGCAATTTAGTAACAAACATTTATAATTCTTGCATACATATAAGTTCTTTTGTGACGCAAAACAATTAAAGTAGAATCATTTAAATAAAAGTAAATAAAGTAAAAGGCAGACTGTTAGTAAATAAAATAAAAGCAGACTTAAAATATATTAATCAATAAAGGTATGTAACGTGTGTGAACTGTATAAGAAATTATTTTAACAAATAGTGCGATTGAAGCGAACGGTTAAAAGAGACAATTAAATGATTACACAATGGACAGTTTTAAAGAACAATTGAAATTAAAAAGTAAGCACATGTGAAAAAATTAAAATATGTATTAGCGAATATAACAGGGCACAACATAACATCGGTACACAAGTGTCTGAACGCGGTACAAACAACAAGCGTTAAAACAAGACGGATACAGAAGGCTTTGTACAGCACCAAAAGAACGTTCCAGAACGAGAAACATGGCGTAGAGCTTTGTATGTATAGCTAGGTGATGTGAAATTTATCGAAATATGTAGTCGTTTCAATTGAATGGCAACAAATGTCATTCTAAAGTGAAGTAGAGGTGCTTCGGCGTTCGTGAGAACTTAGAAAGTAAAATCGATGGTGTAAACTTTGTGATAAATGAAGTTGTAGAAAGTCGCCCATGTGCTTTGATAAAACGCGCGTGATAGTTATTGGTGTTTCATGTCAATGGTAAATACAATAAAATCCTAGGTAAAAACAGTGCAACGAATAACGCAGTAAGTAATAATGGCCATAGGACATACATTTTTCAGTCTGCAATTATAAAATTTTTTGATTGTTCTAACAAGTAACTTCCTTTGATTTTTATTGCGTCATACTTTAAGCTAGGCTTGACTACACTTTGTAGAGATTTGTATATAATTGACTTGTTTGTTTATTTCTTGTAATGTTGATATATTTTGTTGTAAATAATCATTTTTTAAAAATGTTTGAGTAAACAAATAGTTGTTCCGCTACAATGTCTTAGACTCCTTTATTTAGCCACGTACATCCACAAGTCATTACTTTGCAGCCAAGTATTCACCCCTGAGAAAATTGAATTAATATAATAAATCGTTAATAGTAAATGGTAATTATAGATAGATAAATGCATAAGTATTAATGGAGCATAAATAGAGTTATATGTGGATTATTATTATTATTATTTTTTTTTTTTTTTTTATTTGAGTTAATGAAGGTGATATCAAGGTTTTTATGAATAAGGTTTAAGGTGAATTAAGGTAAGGTGAAGCTTAAGGTGTATGTTAAGGTGTAATTCTACGTTGGAGTTAGAGGAGATACATGATGAATGGTGATTTTTAGTAAATGGAGGTAAAGTGGTAAGAAGTGTTTTTGGTGATTTAAAGTAATGTTATGAGCGATGATTATTTGTATTAAAGGTGAATAAGTAGAGGAAGTGAAGGAGAAGTGATAATTACTAGAAAATAATCCACATATAGCATTTTTTATTATTTTTGAGTATTTCTTTTATTTTTGAAACTTTTAACGAACCCCATTTTTTTTTAACAGTTTTATATATTTTATATTTTTATTTTTGTAACCATAAGTTACAAGGTAAATGTGCATTATGCTCCTGAACTATAACCGATTTTGATGATGCTTTTTATTTTAAGTATAATTTCAAGTTCTAACTCACTGCGAAGCTAAATATTTTATTTATACTTTTATTTTGGTTACATTCTGAGTTTTAAAATCGTATCAGTATGCTTCAACTAAATTAATAGGAAATAATTGGTTCTAAACAGCTGATAACCTAATTTGAGTTTCAAATAAATAACTTATTTACTTTATTCAACTTTCAACAGATGATTTAGGTAATGTTATTGTTGATGTGTTTTAGGTCTGATATGTTGCTGTGTATTTTGGTGTGTAATTGAACTATGAAGTTTTGTTTAGGCTTTTTATTTTTGTCATCCTTGATAATAAATTAAAGTAATATTGTTAAGATACGTGGAGATGGTAATTGTTCAAAGCTGTATCGTGGTGTGTTTACAATACCGTAGATAAAAACAGGGAAATTAGGCTAGCTGTTGTTAGAAAAATATCTGAAAATTAGGAATTTTTTAAGGATTATATTATTGGTGATAGAAGCTACAGACTGCCTGTTTTATTATCAAGTGACTATGTTTCGTTGCTCTCGATTGACGGTGAATGTGCTGGTTATAATGTATTAGTAATTTATTCCCAGATTATCTATTCAGAGTATATATTGAAAACGGTAATAACAGCCATGATTATCAAAGTGGAAATATTGTACGAAACCTGCGGTTTACAGGGCACTTAGATTCAGGCCATTTTGATGTAATAAATTGTGATATAAATGCATAACTTATCACAAAACCCAATTTTATAAAGAGACCGAAAACAAGAACCAAGTATACAAAAGCAAAGAAAAGAGAAAATTTGATCAAGAATGTCACGTAAATAAAACAAAGCCTTTCAAAATTGCTTTTAAATGTGCTATATCAGACTAAATACCTAATTTAACCCCACACATCATTGGTGACCTAAGTAATAAATGTTGTTATTGCTCAGCATTATATTTCAAAAGTGAAAAAACTAAAGGATGCTTCACCCTTTGCTGTTCTAAAGGTAATATAAAACTACCAGAACATTACGTACCTGATGACATAAAGACATTATTTATAGGCAGTGATGTAAGGGCAAAACATTTTAAAACCAACATACGTCAGTATAATAATGCTATGTGTTTTGTTTCATTTGGTGCCAATATACAAGGGTCATTAAATAAGTAACGAGACAAATTATTTTTGCACAAAAACGGTTTATTGAATCAGTACAAAACTTTGGTTACTTTTCAACATAGTCCCCAGCAACACTTATACACTTGTCCCATCTTTCTGCTAATTTGTAAATGCCCTTGGCATAAAATTCTTTAGGTTGATCTCGAAGCCACTTTTGCACCAGATTTTTTACCTCTTCATTGGATTGAAAATGTATCCCTCGTAGACCATCTTTAAGGGGTCCAAAAAGATGGAAGTCTGATGGAGCGAGGTCGGGGCTGTAGGGGGGATGTGGAAGGATCTCCCATCCCAGTTTCTGAAGTTTTTCTTTCGTCAGCTGTGCCGTATGTGGACGGGCGTTGTCATGAAGCAAAATCACGCCTTCAGTTAAGAGCCCACGGCGTTTCGTTCGAATTGCAGGTCTTATCTTGTTTTCCAGCATGTCACTGTAGTACTGGCTGTTGATTGTTCTTTGGCCTTCAAGAAAATCACAATAAATTGGCCCCTGAAAATCCCAGAATACTGTAAGCATGATAAGCATGACTTTACCGGCAGATGGCTGGGTATGATTTCTGAAGAAAAACAAAAAGCATTACTGGAAAATCGTGTGCAAAAAGATTTTGTGATGAGATTTTATCATGTACCTAACTCAAATTCTAGGTGCTACAACAATCTAACTTTATCGGAGGTTGCAGCTGTGTTTGAAAGCATTGATGGAGCTCCACCCTCATATAGGAACATTACAGTATACCCCAAGGAAGGGGGGCTGCAGAAAATGGACAATGACTAGACAGTATACATTATGACCCAATGTGTTACGTAGTAATATGGCCATGTAGTAAACCTGGATGGCACATTGCAATGCCCACTAGTGGAATCCGCTCAACAAAAATTCGCCAAAACGTCACTGTGCGAGAGTATGTTTCATACAAACTTGCTATTAGGGGTTGTCCACCAGCTGGTACCTTTAATTCAATTTTAAATGCTGGAAAATTAACTCAACAGTTAATTGTAGATTATTATTGTCGAATTGAAGGTGATAGATTGAAATATATTTGCAACCAACAAAGTAAACTTCGTGTGGACACATATGTAGGTCTAGCAGATGCTTTACACGTAAGAGCTGATCAAGAAGGTCTAAAAGCAGGCCACATTGTGATACTACCTTCTTCATTTATAGGAAGCCCAAGTAACATGGTGCAGAATTACCAAAATGCTATGGCTATGGTGCGAAAATTTGGAAAACCAGATATCTTTATCACATTTACTTGTAATGGCTCTAGGCCCGAAATTATAAATAGAATCCAATCCTAATAAACCGCAAATAACAGACCTGATGTAGTTGTTCGTGTTTTTCACTCTAAGGTCAAGAACTTCTCCGTTTAATAATAAAAGAAAAAGTATTTGGTGATTGTAAGACAGTTTTATACACAGTTGAATTTCAAAAACGAGGATTACCTCAATTCATTTATTAGTAAATCTAACTGTAACTTAGAGAAACCAATGACATTGACAACATTGTTTCAGCAGAAAAACCTGATCCTAAAGACACAATTCTACACAAATTAGTATCAAATCGCATGGTACGTGAATCTTGCGGTCACTTAAATCCGAAAACTATTTGTATGGAAAATGGGATTTGTAATAATCCCCAAAGAGTTTATTGCTCAAACAAAGGAAAATGTTGGCGGTTATTCTCTTTATAAAAGAACTGAAAGTGGAATAAGTGTACAAAAAACTATTAAAGGAACATTGGAAGTTGACAATCGTTACATTGTTCCATATAATAAATTTCTTTTAAAATATTTTCAAGCTCATATTACTGTTGAGATTTGTGCCAGTGTACATAGTAATTCACAAATATATAATACTAGGTTAATGTAATAATACCTGTTTTTTCCGTCAAGTGATCCACTAGTATTGTAAGCACAAATATGTAAACAAGGGACATGATTGCGCTAATGTGAAAGTAAGTTCTACAGATCAAGTCATCCACCGCGATGAAGTAACTACATTCCTCAACACAAGATATGTTGGTCCAGGTGAGGCTGCTTATAGAATATTTTCATATAAAATGCATGATCAGTCTCATATTGTTGTTCGATTGGCAGTTCATTTACTTAATCAACAGCATAATGTATTTGTTTTCTTGCATAATCTAAGTGGGATTTGAAATTGTGTTTTTATTATATGTATGGTGACAGTGTAACATGTGAATAAATATAATTAAAAATACATATATATATATACTTGGTTAACCTCAAAATATTACAATATACATATGACTTTTTTATGGACACCATAATTGTCATAATTTTGTATAAAATCTTCCAGACTGATACCTAAAATTTTGAGATGGAAAAACTTGGTTGAGTACGTTATGGATTAAATTGGACCAAGTGGTTAGAAATATAGAAGTTTCTTTTATTTTATCTGTTAAAAGTTGTTACCCCTTCTAAGAGTAGTACCTAAATTGTTTAAAAGGTTTTTGGAAAACACCAACCATTAGCTCTTTGGGTGGGGGGGGGAATAAATAGGGGTTGATGAACAATAATATGTACAACTTAGTTAGTAAGCACAGTATCAAATCTGTACGGAGTTATTGTAATCCTCATAAACATTACAAAAATCATTTTCTGAAACCTTTTTTGATAACATCTCTAACTGCAAGAGGTGACAAAAATTAGGTTACAGAACTAAAAATTCTCTACTCTCTTAGTAGACACAATGTCTACCCTTAGCCCAGGGAGTTAAAAATGAAGTTATCTGGAAAAAATGCGGGAAAGGTGAAACTTGGTAATATAGTACATTTTGACATCCTAAAAAACATATTAAGTTTGCGACCCCCACCACTTAAAGCTTATGCTGCCATCTTGGAAAATGGTGGCCAAACTCCGTTTTTTCCAAATAACTTCAGTTGGGTGCGTTCTAGAAAAAACGTTTCGTATAAAAATTATAGAAAATTTAATTCACTAAAACTTTTGTTTCAAACATTTTTCTGTGAAATGAACAGTTTTTGAGTTAAGTGCCATCTTGTGTTGTGTATGTATTTATAAAAACTGCATGAATGGGCTATTATCACCTGAAATTGATGAATTATTTATTATAATTTTTATTGTATTATTGAACTATTATTGCTATTATTTGTTTTGTAATAATAATAATTATTTTTCATTGTACTAGCTTCCACACCACCAGTGAGGGCGTTTTTTTTACTGTGGTTTTATTTATGGGTTGTCCCACAAAGCGGTTTAAAAGTTTAATTTTGTATAGATTGCCCATTAATGCATCAATCTTTTTGAAACTATATAGACCCCACAATAGAGGCTTTAAAAATGTTCTATGAAAATTTTAGAAGTACACATGCAGAAACAAAATGGTGGAATAATGAAAAATGTATTAATTTTCTCCCTTAAAAAATAACTTTCTTGAGTTGGTACAAGATTTTTTTC
The DNA here is from genome assembly GCA_018207615.1 of Philaenus spumarius. Taxonomy (NCBI): domain Eukaryota; kingdom Metazoa; phylum Arthropoda; class Insecta; order Hemiptera; family Aphrophoridae; genus Philaenus; species Philaenus spumarius. The sequence continues at coordinate 107,502 of JAGFPH010002647.1, read as the reverse complement.
ACAAGTCACCTAGTGCATAGTTTACTTGAGGATGATCCGGACAGAAGAGTGATATTTTGTTCCCGTATTATGGAGTATCATGAGTTAGATCCTGATTGGCATGCTCGAATTGTTTTCTCAGACAAGTCCACTTTCTACCGCAATGGTGTAGTAAATAGGCATAATTATAATTATTACAACACCAACAATCCCCATATTCTTGAAACAAACTCTACTCAAATCAAAAGGCATTACAGTTTGGGCGGCTGAGTGTAAGCGGGGTGTTATCTTACGACATTTCTGACAGTACAATGTTTGGAATTATGTATGTACAAGTTTTAAATCAACATGTCTTGTCTCATTTTATAGTTCCAGAAATGAACCAAGCAATATTCCAACAAGATGGTGCTTTACCTCGTTTCGCAAATCTTGCCAAGGACTTACTTACTAAATTGTAACCTTAAAGGGCGCTGGATAGGTCGTGGAAGTAATATTTTGGATTGGTCACCCTGATCTCCAGATTTAACTGTGTGTGACTTCTTTTTATGGGGTTACCTAAAGGAACGACATGTTTATTCCCACAGCTTCAACAATGATAAGGATTTAAAACATACAATTAAAGAGGAACTTCTACGGATACCGTGGGATTTATTTGTAAAAGCTTACAATCCTTTGTTGAGCGCTGTTACCAGTGTGTCGCTATGGATGGATTACAGTTTGAGTAATTTTAGACTTTGGTTTCAAGTTTTCCACTATGTTATATTCTAATCAAAATGCCTTAGATCATTAGAATGTGACAATAAAAATATTTAAAAAAATCTACAGTAATTTAATAATTTAACTTTTGTTACAAAATCAGTAAGGTGTAATTTAAATAGGCTTACTTATATACAGAGGGAGAAAATTAATAAATATTCCATTACTCCACAATTTTTTTCTGCTAGTGTTATACTGCTAAAATTTTCACAGTACATTTTTAAAGTCTATTGTGGGGTGTGTAAAGTTTCAAAAAGATTGATGCATTAATGGGGCAATCTATACAAAATCAAACTTTTAAACCTGAGACACCCCATAAATAAAACCACAGTAAAAAAAATGCCCCATTAACTTTACCTCACGGGAAGTGTGGAGGCTAGTACAATGAAAAATAATAATAATTATTACTACAAAACAAATAATAGCAATAATAAAAAAAAAAATTATAACAAATTCATCAATTTCAGGTGATAATAGCGCATTCATGCAGTTTTTATAAATACACAACACAAGATGGCACTTAACTAGACTTGTGTAACTCATGAAGGAGCCGTTCAGAAGATCGGCTCACTTCGACTGAGCCGAATGAAGTACTTCAGATATCCACAAGATTGTAGTTCACTAGTTCAGTAGTTCACTAACTGAAGGGCTCACTGTTTTCTTTCTTTACATCCGGTGATATGTGAAGCGTAAGGATTGTCGTTCAGTAGTCCAGTAGTCCACTAACTCACCCAATTTCCGGCTCCCATTCCGGCTCTCATATCTTTTGGATATGTGCCAAATGAAGGAGTTGTTTCTTAACATCTCACTATCTCAGTCTCAGTAGACAGTCGCGATGCCCCTGTTTTACTTCGTACAATTTATTTGATTGCGTGCTTAAAGTATGGAACAAATATTTGTTAAAGTACATTGTCCTTGCAGTCTATATTTTATTAGTGTTGAATGTATATTAAACTAAAACCTTTGTATTAGTTTAATTTACTTTCCATTAATGTTCTTATTTATGAAGTGATCGTAGTTTTCTTTTTTTTACCGAAATAACAGTTTTTAAATATTTATAATTTTATTTACTTTAATAAGTAAATCATATATGCGTGTATTAAGAAATTTGTAAAAACAAATTTAAACTAATGATATAAAGAGGTAACATTTGTTTGTATGTAGGGGGGGAGGGATCTCTAGAACAACTGAACTGATTGAAAAAATGGTAATAAAAAGCTTTACTATCCCTGAGTAACAGCTAGGCTATAATTCATTTTGATAAAAACATTTTTTATTTCAATATTTGTAAATTTAGTCGGAAAAAATCCTAAGATTAGGCCTAGACTGGTGAATTATGAGCATAGCAACCAATTGAATAAAATAACACATAAAACTGTTTGCTCTAATATTTCTACCTGATAATTTAACACCTGATTTCAAATTTTGAAGCAACTATTTATTGTATTTCTAATTTTTAGGTTAGGGTTTTTGAACATTTAACATTATTTACCATCTTATCTTTTTGGTTATTATTAATCCTACACATTTATTATAAAGAAAAGATAACTCGATTATGTGTATAGAATGTTCTAACGGGGATGGCGTGCGGAGCACGCAGTGGTTTCCCCTAGTAGCCTATGTAATAATATTGTGTAACTTAATGTTACACACTGTGTTTTAGTATTACTATGCTGATGAAAGCATTCAATGCTATAATGCTATGACTTGTATTACAATTTATAAATCACTCACTACAGTACATCTCATTCAATACGTTCTGAACTACTGAACTAATTGAACTACTGAACTACAATGGTGAACTAGTTCCTTTCACTGAAGGAGATTCACTGAACTACTTCAGTAAACTGAACGACATTGCCCAAGCCTACACTTAACTCAAAAACTTTTCATTTCATAGAATAATGTTTTAGAGAATTAAATTCTCTATAATTTTTGTACAAAACCCTTTTTCTTGGACGCACCCAGAGATAATAATACCAAGATAATGATACCAACGCTTCTGGTGGGATCGCAGTGGACTAAAAATTGAAACTGTAACATGGAACACGTTTCCCTATATTAGTTATCCCACCCTGGACGCACCCAACTGAACTTATTTGGAAAACACTGAATTTGGCCACCATTTTCCAAGATGGCGGTGTAAGCTTAAAGTGGTGGGGGTCGCAAACTTAGTATGTTTTTTCGGATGTCAAAATGTACTATATTACCAAGTTCTCCCACAGGTAACTCCGCATTTTTTTCCAGGTAACTTCATTTTTAACTCCCTGCTGCCTTGGCTAAGGGTAGACATTGTGTCTACTAAGAAAGTAGAGAATTTTTATTGGTATTATCTCTGATCTGAACTAACTTGTTTTGTTTTAACAAATTATTAACCTATCTTACATTACATTTAGTTGTTCTTTATATTTACAAACGTACAATATTATTTTGATTTTAATAAAGTTAATGATCTAATCATGGAATAAATATACATAAGAATAGTGAAAAGGTTGTTAATCACAATCACTTTAGGTTATGACCAACTGTTGTTCATTTCTGAAGGTTATGTTTTATATACCTTATTTAAAATAAATAAAAGGTAGGTCGAATTTAAAAGAAAGATAGGTTTTGGATGTAATTTGATTGTTCAATATTCCAAGGTTACAAAGTTATTTTAATTTTCCAAACTGATAATTCTGTTAAGTAATTTTGTGACCCCCCAGAAAAAAGGGGGGAAACCGTACCCCCCTTTTTGGGGGGGACAAGTTGCACAAAAGGCACTTCGTTGGAGCATAACGAATGTGTGTACAAAATATAAGCTCGATCCGTTAAGTTTGTGAGGCTGAAGCCCTGTCAAAGAACAAGAAGTAGAAAAACTGAAAAAATAACGATTTTAATACTTCCATAGCTCCGTGATCTGATGGTCCCTAAAATTAAAATTTGTTACACATCCTCAGGGGTCCCTCAAGAATCGGTGTACGAAAAATCAACATCATTGACCCACAGGGGGTCGAGGTAGGAGAGGGTGAAAAACCGTACTTGTTCTGTCCCGTAAACAGTGTTCTTGGTCGCCGTCTCGTTCTCGATTTTCTTGGCGGGCAAATTTTTACAACAGGGTTGTTTTTTGGGACATACAAATTAACCCTTTTAATCATTTCTCATGGCTTAAAATGTTACAATGGGAACACTCGATTTTTATCTTTATGTCCTGCCATTGACCGAATTCAGAAGAGTTTTGAAGGCCTGAAAGCTTTCTTTCTCAGGAAAAGTGCCCTTTTTTATTAAACAACTCTTTGAAAACATAAGCTTAAAATTATGGCTGATGTTTTTACCATTTCCCAGATTTTAACATTTCCAGACACCATTATCAAAATAGAGAAAGATTATATCTCCCCCAACTAGAGTGGCTTGATGTATCAATTAACTCAAAAGCGTTATGAAATTTAGGGAGGAAGAGGGATTTATCCCAACTAATGACAAAGCACTGTTGAATGTTTTACAAGAAGAAGGACAAATAAGTAACAGTGGAAAATTTCACCAAAACAGTAAACAACTTTTACTAAACATGTGTTGACTACTTTGACAAGTGGGAAATTAGCTCCGGTCTCCACAAACTGCAGTGCATGTTATTACAAACAATTCCGACATGGAATGATATCCAAAGCAATCTCTCTTCTTTTCAATCATTTCAAATTAAAGAAATTTGTGAAAATGAAGATGAAGAAACCAAACTGTTTGACCCATGGCAATGTGAGAAAAAAATTGTGTCTGAAAACCTATCTGAGTGGAACCAAGTTGACAAGAAAAATAAATCGACCACGCAGCTGGACCGCTGACGTGAGTTGAGCAAATTTCCAAAATTAAGTTTATATGCCTATGTTTTAGGGTTTCAACCAACAATTTGGGAAATAGGTCTACTCACGAAGGCGTTGAACAGCTGTCTGTGTGTATGCAATATATTAGTAGAATTTGTTTCCTCCTAGTGGCCTCGCGAGTTTGCATAACTTGGCTTTGAACTGGGTACTTTTATGGTATTTTACGTTTTTGTCGACTTTGGGGGAACCAAGCGAGTTATAAGGTCGCGTAAAAAAACAAAATTCGCAGAATAACATCCTACATTTATATTGTTAGAAAAAACTCTAAAAACATTTCATTCTCGTAGTAAAAATCTCAAAAAATAGTTACTTCCGGTCAAAAAACGTACTTCCGGTTGTTGGATTTTTTTGGCTAACGAACTCGTCCGAGCCACATAGACAACCAACACGTGTACCAAATTTGGACCAAATCGGACTTAAAATGCGGCCGCTAGAGTGCGAACACATATATATATATATATATATATGAATTTTTTTGACACCCCAAAACGTGTTCTGGGGACCATGATCGGTGCTCATTTGCTACTCCCGACCTTGGGTCTCACCATAAGGGCCACTGCAATAGCTCATTTTTCCTATGGAAATTCGCTAAAAAGGGAAAACTCCAATTGAAGAAAGGTGAAAATAAATACAGTAGAGCGTCAAAAATCCGAACTAATTGGGACCGAATTAACTAGGTGGGTTCGTTCGGATTATCAATTTGTTCTGGTTTTTTAAAACAACCAAGAAAATACCATTTAGGCTAAAATATAATATGCCCTTTAATCGATTTAAGTGGTTAAACAGTAGAAGCAGTAATGTAATTACAATACAGTAGGGTATGTAAGACAAGACTACTTTACATGATTTAGAAGAACGTGTACGTACAGTAGGGCCAACATGATTACACTTGTAACTCTCAATTACAATACAGTACAGTGACTTGATAGAGACAGTGTGGCCAACGAGCGCTGGCCGCCATATGCCATATTGTTTCCAACTCAACACGGGTTTATATTAGCGTAGGGACGATTTTTCGCATTTAACTCCAATTTCCGCTTCAAAATTATTCTTATGCAATTGGATTAATACACTGTCACAAAAATTGTCAAGTATAAACCATTTTTTCGATATATTTTCCTCACTAAATGAATGAAAACAGAAAATATCGGCTGACACTATTTTACTACTCCTGCACATTATCATTTAAACATCTATATAATCTAATTAAATTTAGTGAAGTATATACTATTATTATTTTTCTTCATAAGAAAAGCACAAGCAATATTTCTGTGTAGTTGAATTTTTAAGAATTATAAACAACAATTTGAGTAGTTTAGTACAAATGGAACAAAACTACTATATTATATTTAGACCATTGAAATGTCAAAAGTTGGCCCTTTGAAAAATACCTAAAGTTTTTTAAATTATAAATCCAAAATTAGAAAATATAAAAAATCTGTTTTAAAAGAAACAATAAACAAATTTTTTTTCCAAAAATACATTTTTGGGAGAAAAATATTAAATTTCGGCAAAATTCAAAAGTTTACGTACCGGTATTTAAAAAATGTATGAATACTTCAAAATGAAAAATTAGGGTTTCTAAACTATATTATAAAGGATAGCCTACATATATGCTACCCAAAAATAACTTCAAGTGTAATTTTGTGCGTTGTCTTATATATATTTTGTATTCTAAAAACTAGTAGGCCTATTAGTTTTTCCACGAGTAAAAAAGTTCATAAAAACACAAAATATGTTTCCGACAAGGCATAAAATAAAGCCTAATATTATTATAAATAGGCCTACACAAAAATATAGTAAACACATTATTTAGTAAGTAGGCTACCGTATCGAAAAGAAAAAATATGGCGAGTAGGCATATTGTAAATTTTACCTTAAAAGGTTAACAAACAAAATATGTTCCAAAAAGGCATACAACGAAGTCTAATTTATTATAAACAAAAATATATTAGGACTACCACATTATTTTGTAAGTAGGCGTAGGCTATTCCAGAAAGAATTAGGTAGGCCTAGTTATAGTTTTCACGCACTCAAGCAATTAATAATAGCCTACAGTGACAAGAGATAAAAGTAGACTATAATGTAATAAACCATGTACCAAATAAATCTGAAGAATCTCCTGAGTACAATGATATATAATATAACATAATTATTGCCAAAATAGTAGGCCTACTCCAGGTAGGCTACTCTTTGCCAGAAAGAAGGTTAATGGGAGGAGTGAAAATAATAAATACAATCATATACAATGAAAAATAATTGCGTACAAACTTTATTTTAGGTTTACATCACTATTTACATTTTGTCTTCTTAATACTTGTACTTAATACTGTCAAAACCACTAAAAGGGCCGGTTATCTATAGACTATTTCAGTTTTCACTAAGTTAGCACTAAATTACAATTGAACTATTTAATAAACTTAATAATTTAATCATAAACTATGAAAAACCATACAAAATAAAAAGAAAAACAATGAAATAACAGCAGTAATATCCCGAAAAGAACTAATTCCTATTTAAATAACATTACTGTAAGCAGAAAAATGGAAACAATATGGCGCAGCCAATAGAAAACAAGACGTCCGTTGACCACACTGTCTCTATCTAGTCACTGTACAATACAGTACATAATTAAAAGTTCACTTGTAAATTATAGTTAACACAAACGAAAAATAAAAAAAATACTGTATAGTACACTACTATATGTACGATACACTGTTATAACGATTACACAAAGAGAAATGAATGTTTACTGTAGCGCTAAAGTAGCTTATTAGCGTGAGAGTGAAAATACTGACAGCAGTGTAACCAACTCCCGAAAATATTTATCCCTAAGCAAAAGTCAAAAACCCCTAAAATCGCCACAATTACTAGAAAATCCCCCTAAAAAATTTTATTCTGTAAAAAATAATAAATTAACAATAATAAATAAATTATAATAATAAAATAAATAATATTCTGTAACATTTTTTTAATATTATTTATTTATAAATTATTTAATACTTCAAATACAATTTCGTTTTCTTCTGTTCTGACATTTTGAAATCATACATGATTACATTAAATAAACTTAAAATTTTTAGTGGATGGATTAAATGTTGTGCAAGATCAACCATTTCGATGCAACGTGAATCGGACGATCGGACCATCATCATACTTTGTAGCATTTCAATAGATAGTCTATTCCGCAACTTATTTTTGACAATACGCAACTTATTTTTTGATTGAGAATGCGCGTTCGACACTTGCGTTTGAAATTGCAACCGTCACAAATGCTAGTCCGAATTTAAATTAAACAAGTAAACTAGTAAGCAACAATCAACGTATTCGATTTTCATATAACTCCGCATTCTTAGTAAAGAGGAACTGTACTAGATGTCGCTAAGGCGCTAGGAATTGACTAGATTGAGTTATCCCAGAACCTATATTTTTACACCTTTATTTTTCTCAATAAAAAATGTAATATAAAAAGTTAAATTTAAAAATCCCTAAAAATACCCCTAAAAATATAAAGCCCCTAAAAAAATCCCATCCCACTTATTTACCCCCTAAATTTGGGGGGAAAACCCCTAAGTTGGGAACACTGACTGACAGCCAGTCTGTTGTGAGGGCGTGTGAGAGCAGGTATTTAAGAAGTGTTTAAAAAGAGGTAATAATGTCAAACGGCGATAAATATTTTTGTGAAATTTTTAACGACGCAATAATTAGAATTTGCGAAAACAAAATTTTTGCAGGGGCTGCCTCAGAACGCGTTAGGATTTTTGACGTTTTAGATTATCGACGCTCTATTGAATTCAGCAAGATGAGCAGTCTTGACATTTCATTTGATATTATTTTAAAAACTGATGAATTGCAATGTGTCTCTCAGGTACAAGTGCACCAGTAGAAAGAGTATTTTCTTCATGAATAACATGTGACCTGCTTACAAATCTCGTCTGCAAATAGAAACAGTTGTGTTCAATGTTGATGGTTTGTGGTTATTTTGACTATACTTGTGAACAGTTTTATGAAATGATTCTAAAACGCAAGGATGTTTTGAAAAAAGATTAGTAGTTCACAGAAATATTATGGAACAAAGAAACTTCAGGACCCTCAAGCAAAAGAAATTAACTGAACTGTTTGCATGAACTGCAACTTCAACGGCCACGGTTAAAGCTAAAATTGGCCAGCCCGTTTTTAGCGTTTTGCAAGCATATTTTTAAAAATTCGCCAAAAATAGTAAATGAACCCCAATCCAAATGTGTTCAATAGCTTTTTTGTAGAAGAAACTTCAAAGAATTCAAATATGCCACTAAAAATAAGTTTATTTTGAAATTGTAAAAGTTATTAGCTCAAGAAACAAAAAATGTTCAGTAACGAAAGGAAAAAGTTCAACTTTAGGCCTACATAACAATTAGTAAACATTTTTTGTATTTTTTTCGTAAGCGTAAAAAAGTTTCGTAATTTAGTTCTAAATAGAACTGTATAAAAACATTTATCAATTTCAAATTTTTTATTTTGAAAAAAACCGTTTTTATGTTTCAAGTACACAACTGGTATTTACCTAGGCCTAGATTGTAACGTGCTTTACGTATATGCTTTGACAAAAAATGAAATATTATTATAAGAAAGTGGTAGAGGATAAAATCAAAGAAAAGAACGGTGTACTTGTCTTTCCTTAGTTCACAAAAGTGTTTGAGTTACATTCGTTTGAATAACAAAAATACATCAGTGGAATAAAAACTCCCGAGCTAACACGTGAAGTAGGTCACACCACTTGAATAGCGTGGGAACGAACGCCCAAGGCGATCTCACAACAACGTAACTTGCCACTGCTGTTTAGACAATCACAAAACCGGTTTTATCCAGTTTACTTAGCACCATTACAAACTACAGACTTTCTTCTACAAAATGGTATAAAGCAATCTGTCAAATCATTGGGCGTTGCCTACTAAATAATCGTTGACAAAAGGGCGTGTTTATCGGTTGAGAGACTGTCCAATCGCAAGGGTTTACAGTAAATCTTGTTTGAAACAGTAAATGTACTGTGAAATCTGATTGGAAGACACCAACAGAAAGATGAAATCACAACCAATCCAACGGTATGGTTAGAAATGCCAAAGAAACATTATTGTAGATGGTGGGGAACGTTGCAAGAGTGGGAAATAACAGTACAATTGTATGCAGTTTGGCGCGCGGAAACAGCTGTAGCCTGATATGCATATTTTAAAACGATGATTACGTATGTAAATATACGTTTTACGAAAAAGTTGTAAATACAAAAATTGAAGTTTAATTCATTTCCTTTCCAATGGTGCCAGTTTTATTACGATTGTATAATTTTAAGTGGGTTAAATTATCGTTTATGCAAATATATGCAAATTTTATGCAAATGTGTGAAGTTGTTGCGTTTGCGCCGTGAAACCTGGTGTTGTGGTGTCGTATGGCCGTTATAAGGTTAAATTAATGTAAGATTAAAAAGTAAAATTTGTTATTCAGTTCTTAGCTTTGTGGTACTACATGAATAAATAATATGATCTATGTTTTAATTTTACTTTCTTAATTTTCATCTTTTTTTGTAACAACTAGTTAAAAATTACACCAATTATAGATTCCATAAATAATCTAAAACATTCTTTTGCCTTTCTTACAATTTTCCCAGGTCCCTTTTTTCTGAGGATTATTCCTTACCCCACATCCCCTTCAGTAATTTGATTGTATCTTTTTGAACCAAAACCTTTATAGCACCCCTAGTTTAACAACAACAAAATTAGTACCGTACGTTCACAAAACTTTGGTAATCGCTCCTTTTCATAATGTAGATTAAGAATCCGAAGAGTGCCTAATGAATGGGGAGGGAGGGTGGAAATTAGTTTCGGGGTGGGAGAGTGGGGAATTCAGGAAAATTTTAATTCCTTGAAGGCGAAGTGAGGGTTGTCAATTTAGGTTTTTTTCAGATGCATAGTTGAATAAAATCAACCTTTAAAGAGAACAAATTTTATAATTTAAAGAATATGAGAAAAATGTACCAAAGTAAGAGTAATTTTATACCAAAATACTTCAAAATGTACTTCAATAATCAGTCAATGTGTAATCCTTGACATTAAAACGTGAATGCGCATCATCTAAGTCTACTTCATTGCCCTCAGCTAGCATAGAAGTTACATCTACAAGTTCTAATGTAGTCGGAATTTCTAAACACCTGCTCGAGCATGTCCCTCCTTCACAAACTTTACAATCGTATTCACACACTAGCATTGAGAGCTTGAGCAGTTTCTTTTGCACGAACTAGATATCAACTTCAGGTTATCCTCAGGGACAGGGTCAAGCGTTGTTCTGATAGGTTGTAATTCATCGTTTTGGTAAAACCAATTCCAATGTTCTGGATTCAGTTTTTCCCTTGCATAAATTTACTTAGCAGAAGGTACGGTATGAATGTTGGGCGGCTCTGGCTGTTGTTGGAGGAAGTGATTAAAATTTGGCAACATTTTATTTACTGACCTCTGGAACATGAAGTAGCTAATTTCATTAAGCTTTTTGTGTTTTCCATCTTTCGAACCATAGGGGTAGAGCTATTGATTTTCTCTTGTATTTTTAACTTCTCTGTGGGTAGGTGTAGTTTTCTGAGAAACATCAATGCTTGGACCCAGATCAGGTTGAGTTTCAAGTAGCTTCATGATAACTGTCTTATCTGTACCTTAAAATGCCACTAGAGTTGTTTTATGGTGTACTTTTTGAATACAGTATTTTCAATATATTTTCTTGTAATTTCACTTGCTTTGGTTATTAATTATTCTTATATTCTCTTCTTTCCAGTTACCCTTCCGCTTCTCATACCAATGATCACTCAATATTTAGTTACCACAGTAGCAAACAAAATTACTGACATGTTATTTTTATTTCATGTAATAACTATGTCGCTTCCATAATGGTCAACCAGCGTTTTTTTAGTTTCTATGCAGATAGTGAAATTTTGCACTACCTCACATATTTCATTTATTGAGAACTGGCAGTCATTACTTTTTTCCAAGAAAGAATATATGGTTTGCATAGCCTGAGTGATTTCTTCATAGTGAGGATGTCCCGCTGCTCTTCTCTCACTAGAAGTCTCCTTATTTCTGGATTTGAAAGTTTTCCAACATGCAAAGTGATACCGAAGTACAACTTCACTAATCTCCACCGAGTGTATATGGAATCCTCTCATATACTTGACTGCTCCATACGTCCCTTTTACTTAGTGTTGCCATTTAAACTTTTCTTTATAACCTTGGATGTAACTTGCTGAACTTTGTCAGATGGTTTCTTTTCTAAACTCGAGTCCTTTTTCAAGCAGATTTAAAGCAAAATCAAAATCTACTAGTGGTGTAGATCTTAACCTCTTTGGTGATAAAATATCAGAACTTCCCTCCCCTGCATGTGACATTCGTTTTGCCTTGAGGACACTTAAGGGGTTTGTATATGGTATATTCATTCCTGCATGTTCGATTGACCACTATTCTACTTTGAGTAGGTAGTATAACTAGTATTTCTTTTTTATTTTTGCTGCAATTTATTATTATCTCTATAAGTGATCAGCCTGGAATTACTTTTTCAATTATGACTGGTTGTTCACAATTAAGTAAAACACAAATCGCAAACTTCAAATTCTTCACTATCACTCATCCTGAGAGGTAGGCACTATTATAAAGCTAAAACTTTGATAACATGATAACTACTATGATCAAGAGCATAACTAACTAAATGGGATAACGGGAACTTTGAAAAAGTCAAACAATGAAGATAGACTGGTAGAGGGGGTGAGCAAGAGTGAAAGAAGACACTGTAAAAAATTACTTACACCCTTTCAACAATAGCACCCCCTTAAAAAGCATACCTGTCATAGTGAAAATCAACGATGATGGAAATTCACCTTTTGATAACAAATAATTACATATTAAATTATTACATACGGTATTGAAAAAATTTAAAACATCTACTTTTTTAGTATAGCTATACATATTTAATTTAAAAAATATATAATATTGTATGTACTTTACAAATAAACTTGGGCCCACCCAAAAAAGTCCTAGAGCCTCCCATGTCTATAACTAATTTTATTTTTGATTTTTTAATTCCCCTCCCCATTTTTGTTAGGAACCCTATTGCTTCTTAATCTGCATCTAAAATAGAAGTTATGACCAACATTTTGTGAACGTCTAATTTTGTTGGGCTTATTTTTGTGTCAATTTTTACTGTACTATACGTGAGCACACAGGTAGCTACTCTTATTTATTGTAGCTTAAATGGAATACAACAATGATTAAACATGCGATTTCTCTAAGTCTAAGGTGCTATTTTGTAGACCAAATTTATTATCACAATTATTAAATAAATAAAAAGTAAGTTATAATACTGCAATAAGTTACAGTTTATAAAATGTTCATTAGAAGGGAAAAAATATGAAAGTATTACCTTTGATTAATAACTGTATTTGGTTAGTAATACCAATGAATACTTAAGTAATACCATTGACTATTTAAGTATTAATGCTTATATAGTCAATGGTAATACTGTGTGTACATAAACATGATAACATTCATTGTTAAATCCATAAACAACCTGCATTAGTCTACTTGGCAGGTAATAATGTACCAATTTCTGAATAAAAAGTCAGAACATTTTAGTTCAAATCATATTAAAGTTCAGGTTCTTGTTCAAGACTTTGTATTTTATCTTGTAATGATTTTATAATATTTATGTATGTATACAATGTCTTTGTGTATATTTGTTACTTAATACTATCAATGCTTGAAAACTGTATTTACAAAATTCATCTACAGATTTAATTTAAACTACAAAAATGTCACATTTTTTTACTAAACAAAGTCAAAATGACAATTTACTGTCTAGTGACGGTAAGTACAGTGACTAGACAAAGACAGTGCGGCCATATGAAAGTGGCCGCCATGATTTTCCTAAAAGTAATGTCATCTGCTCAGAATTTATAATGTTAAGATTAGTGTTATATCTCTTTGTAATTATAAGAGAAATGACCTCTTTGTTTTTTTTTATAAAGGGAAAAACAAGCGATCTAATTGTTACAGTTTGATATTTATATTGAAATTAAATAATAAAAACTGTGTTTCTTCTTAAAAAGTGTATTCTGTTTTTTCGTGCAAAAATTTAACAAATATAATAGAAACAGATAAGAATTTAGGATAAACACGGCTACCGGCCAATAGGAAACAAGACCTCACTTGGCCACACTGTTTCTATCTAGTCACTGGTTAACGGTAAGTACGGTAAGTACAGTGACTAGATCTCTCTATCTAGTCACTGTACGGTAAGTTGTCTGTAGCTCATTCTAGACGCCAACAAAATAACCATTTTTATTATGTTTCAAGTCGGTGCATCCTTTCGTGAAACAATGACACTACTTGAACTTGTGCTTCAAAAAGCCTTCATAAAAATAATGCATTAGGTGGCCTATCTAGAAGGTCCAAAATCAAAGGTATTACACGTATAAATCGAATCTTTTTAAAATCATTATACAAAATGATTTACATCCAATCTTAATTTAATGCATTATATTTGAATACAATTCTTGCACTTTGTCTTTATTAATTAAATTATCGTAAATTTACTGTACGAGCCTTGGCTGATATTTTTGCAGACTACAACTTTGTTTTACATTCTACTGTAAATTATTGTTTAATACAAGCATTGTATTTGGATAACTAATACATATTGTATTTATTATACATGATCTGTGATACAAGTAAACATACTGTGACTAAAGACTATAAGTTAGAATTTCAGGCTATTTTTTACTTTTATTCTTGCATTTTTGTTGGCGTACTGTCGTATAGCAAATTTGCGTCATTAAATTCGTTAAGTTTTAATATATTTATAGCTCTAATTTGTTTACTCCATCTACTTGAAAATAACAGAAATATTTTAAATATTTTGTTACAGTTTAGAATACATATTATATTCGTATTCCTTGTAATAATGGACTATTAAATCTTTGTACATGAATATTTTTGGATTGTAATATCTTAATATAGTAATTTAAAGATTTTTTTAATCAATAGTATATTTTTTTTTGTGTATAATCGTTTTTGTTTGTAATGTGTAATTTGTGATAAATGTAGTACCTAATTTATTTTGTGAACGTTAAATGCCAGTGATGACAACGCCTCAGAACGGCGGAAATAAAACAACATTTTTTTAACATGATGGACAAGGATCCGACGATGACGGTTTAACCGTCGAAACTAGTCATCCTAAACCAGGAAGAAAAACCATTGAATTGTCAGACGGAAATACAAGGTAATTAACCTTTCTAATATATCCAATATATTCATCAATAGTATGATGGTACTTTCTTTGTAAGGGCAATAATAAGAAAATCGTTTGGTCAAGATCAATAAATTTGATTTGGAACAACTATTTTTTAACTTTTGTATCAAAAAGAATAAGAATTGAAGAAAGTATCAGGATGTACAAATCTAATTGGCTTCAAATACTATAAAATTGTTTTAGAAACCTAGACGCTTTTGTAGTTGTCTACACAGAATACGACCCACAAGGTTGTCTGTGTCTGTCATTCATTTCACTCCAATCATTTTAATTACAGCCTGTTTACTGTTTAGTCACTTGAGATTTTACTCAGAAACAAAAAAGTTCAGGGTCATCGATGCTACTAGGATGACAATAAAGAAATAACTTTGTCGATTTAATTTAAATTAAGTGATTGTCATTATCTGATTCTGTGGACATCTAACCTAGGTAACTTAATTCTAATATTTTTAATGTAGACATAGGCTAGCTATGACCTATAACTTATAGATAATACAGTTTATATCTGCAGTAAATTTAGTACAAAATTTACCCATTTCAATTTTTGGTGTGATCATTAAAATTATTAAAATCAAACTTTCTTCTACAATGTGGGAACACTAAACTTTAAGTTAGATTAATAATTGGTATGTTTTGTATAAAAAAAATTATGCTTTCAGGCATTTTTAACAAAGGATCAAGTTATTCATTATGGGTTTTATAAAAAAAAAAAATTTAATTAAGTTACATCACTTTGTTTTTTAAATGTACATTTTAGCTTCAGTTGTATCTAAATGTAACATAACCTAAGTTCACTACTTATTTAACTACTGTAGAGATTAAAAATTAATTGTGAAACCTAAGTTCTCAGCTATAATTAAGTTATTCCTACTACTTTAAAGTAATAAATAACCCAACCTTCTACCAACAGAATAACTTTATTGATTATTTTTGTTAAAACAAATTGGTTAGTGTTTATGGAAAAAGGTGGATCCAGTTAGGTTATATAACACATTAAATTATAATATGTGCAACAAGTTGGCACAATTTTTACAGTACAAGGAAGTGCAAACAATTTTGCAGAAATTTATAACCATCAATAGTTTTATTGTATTCTGTTATGAGGATCTATTTTTTGTGACAATGAAATAAATTGTAGTATTTTTTGAAAGAACAAAATGGATGTGGTGTGACTTTTTTGTTGATGTTATTCAATAAAGTTCGTGTGGGCCTAATTTCTTTTGGTGATATTTAGGCGAACTTTTAGAATACCACAACTTAAAATAGCATTAGCTGAAGGCCAATTTTTAGGAAAGTAAGAAATGTTACCAACTTATATAGTCTACAAACTAGAAACATACTGTGAGCGGAGACTGTAAGTTAGTTTAGATAAATTACTAACATCTGAATTCATTCCAATCGTTATGCTGAGATGTTTGACAGAGCAGTCACTTCAATCTTCTTATTAGTTTTGTGAGCAGTGGACGAATTTATATCCAGTTTTCGTGATAGGATCTTTTCTACATTATATGTTTGAAAATTGTAAGCCACTGGTCATGCAATTGAGTCATTACCTTGTTATAATAAATCAGATACTAATTTAAATTAGGAATCGGTTAGAGAAAGAATGCTTGAATATAGTATTATATGCCTTGCGAAATGATTTTGTTGTATTTAAACTAGTGGTAGCCTACATTACAATTAATATTTTATCGCACACGATGGCAATGTGTGGAAACGGAAACAAATTTAATTATAATAATATGTATTTTGTCATATATGAAAAGAGACTATGGCAAACAATTTTCTCATTATGTGAATGGCTGCACATTTAAGAAGAATCAAATATTCGTAACTGGTCTTTAGGCCTACTCCCATTATTGTGGTGATGATAATTAGTAAAGATTATATTCCATTGCCATGTGGAAAAGTGTCATGTTCATTATAATCTGTAAATTAACAAACACCGCTTACTCAGCGCACCCTAATTACAACTACTGTAATATAATCCTGCCAATGGTTTTTTAAAGATGAGAAGAAAGTGAATCATTCAACTTCCTATCTTTTTTATTGCAATTAAATATCTGCATAGAATATCTTTTACCTGTGGATTAATATTCTAAACAACAGCTAAGCAAAATGTATATTCAGTTTAATTTCTGATCAGGGTGCACTTAAGGCTCTTAAGCTTTAATTGATTAAAATAATTTGTATAATTTCTATAATGTCTTGTGATTACTTTTGTAATAATATAAACAACATTTGTGTGTATATATATATATAAGTAAGCCTATTAAGAATGTATGGAAGTTAGATGACGTTTAAAAGAACATTGTTAAAATTGGTATTTTTTCTTTAATTTTTGTTGATCTTACTAGGTGACTAATAGCTCAAATTGTTTAAAAGTATTAAGCATGATAATCATAGATTTCTTGGATTTAGTAGCCTTTCTTATAAAAATGCATATGTTGATGACATAAACAAAACTACAGTAATAGTTAATAATAATACTTATAAATATTGTATAATAAAAGTGTAAAGACTTCACTTGATAAAGTCTTTTGGACAAATCCTCTTTTAAACAAAATTAAAGGCCCTTATTTTACAAGGACAATCAAAACCAATTAAACTTGTGTATTTTTATCCAGTTCATCTAGCTGACAACTAATTAATATTTCTTATGCTTCCAGTAGACATGGCTTTAAGAGACTTAGTAGAAGGAGAGTGCGGAGGAGCAAATTCTTTAGTACGGTTGGGTTCACATTTCGTGCAAGACAGAGCCTTGAAAGAGGAAGGATTTCGATATTCTTTTCCTCCTGGAGATGGATTTACCACCTCAGATTCTGATCAGGTAGTTATAAAATAATTTTACATTGCATGAGATTTTATTCATGTAGTTCGGTAATGGGATGTGACCTTCTCAGAGAACGGATGTAGGCCTATATTTGAAAATAATGATAAATGTGTTTTCTTATTTAAAGTTTAATTTTGATTATTTTCACTTCTATGGTACAAGTAAGTCGAATGAATAAGTTTGAATCTGGTACTTAACACTGAATATTAAATTAAGTAAGTTAGAGTAAATAAGATAAAAAAGTATTCTTTATTTTATATATATGAAGTTGAACTTGGTTTTAATGGCCTCGGCTAATGCGTAAACTCGGACATAGTGTATTTTTTTTTTAGGTCCGGTCAAATCGTTATCTTGTACGTTACTATAAACCCCTGTTTTAGCGTCAATAAATATTTTACCAATGAGTTGTAACGTCATAAATCTACAAAATATCAAAGTGAAACTTTGTTGTCAAATTCAGTTTTCGCAGAACTCGAAAAATGTTATAATTCCCCCTTTTCTTCACACGCAAAATGAAATCTCCGACAGGTCCTATCAAAGTCAGTAGAGGGGGGGGTCCACTATAGCAACACCCCTAACTCTCCCACCCCTCCTAAGGAACAATTCACACGCTATGCAGTGTCAGTTGTGTGCTGTGTGTAACTAAACCCATGACCTTGCTGGGAAAGTGTGAGAGCAGTACAAAAGCATGGGATAACCACTCAATCGAAAAGCCTGTCAGAGTAGTTTGATCAGACAGGTTGCCCCTCCCCTACAGTTCCAGTGTAGCTTGGAGCTTTGCATTGTTTTAATACGTAGGCCTACTGGTACTGTAATTTTAATGCTACAGTTTGTTAATACTGTACACAGAACATGTATTTAAATGTTTAATCAAATTTTTTACTCATTAAAACTTTACACACTTAAAAATGTTACCTAATTTATAATTGTATTACCTCAAATTATCAGGACCCTACTATACATTAGAAGAAAATTATGGTGTTTTTCTTTTTAATAAACATCATGAATAATGTTGCCAATAATAGTAATACTGTGAAGTTGTTTGTCTTCTCACTTAAGGTAACAAAAATACGATTTCTTGTTGGTACATCTTTACATAACGTCATTCGGACTTAGCGTCAACGTTCCTTCATGGTTCCTTCGTTGACGCTATAATAAATTCAACTGTATATCATAGTATAAAACTATATAATATACGGAAGCTTACCCTGATATAGATCAGAGTAGGTTTATGACTGTAATGAGTGATGACAATAAAGCTGATTAATGGGAGGGAGACAGGGATCCTGTCACAAGCAAGAGACTGGACTTGTTTAATATACGGAAGCTTACCCTGATATAGATCAGAGTAGGTTTATGACTGTTATGAGTGATGACAATAAAGCTGATTAGTGGGAGGGAGACAGGGATCCTGTCACAAGAACATAAGCAAGAGACTGGACTTGTTTAAAGTTTTTAGAATTCAAAGTCAAGTATGATTTTTGTGATTCATTCCCAAACTTGACTTTAACTTTTAGGCTTTATTTAACGATTTGTGTGTCGTTGATTCTTGTGAGAGAAGTTTTTCCAAACTCAAACTTATAAAGAAAAAACAAAAAAAAAGTAAAGAAAAAACAAAAAAATATTAATATTATATTTTGTATAAACAAATTTTGGCAAATAAACAAATATAAACAATCTACCACTAGAATTTAACTTTAAAAAATATTAGCATATATATTTGCTATGTACTTTGATGTTGAAATAAATCCTTTATTACTTTAAATGAGCAATTCTTGTATCTATCTTTGCATCTGTCGCGGATCTCGAAAACGGCTCTAACGATTTTGATGAAAATTTGCATACGGGGGTTATTTTATGTCAGAAATTGAATACGCTAGGTCTTATGTCTTCAAAAACGCGCATAAAGTCTGAAAAATGCGCATAAAATTTAAAATCTGAACTTCTTTTTATACCACCTTTCAAGTCACTTAGAAGGAGAATAGGTACAGCTTCTTTTTATACCTCCTTCAAAGTCACTAAATATTCAAATAGATACATTATAGATACAATCCAGATGTTAAGAATACTGAGCGATGCTCGGTCACCCAGGTACAAACGAGCCAAAGATTAGCGAGAGCCTTTAGCGAGTTTTCCAACTGCGAGCAAAGCGAAGCAGCCATCCAAGGCAGGGTTGGGACGCGAAGCATCCAGGGGCAGAGCCCCTAGTGTAATATTTAAGTATGTAGTCTGGTAAAATATACCATATGTCCAAAAGTTGGCAGTAAAATATAGCTTAATATTCCCTGGAACCAGAATTTATATTTTGGTTATGGCTACAAACTGTTGGGCTCATTTCAGTTTAGAATTTCAAATTATTGCCAATGGTGTCAGAGACCCTGGTTATGATTAAACAAATTTTATTTAATTCCACTAATTGTAGTTATGAAATAGCTACAGTGTAAGTATAAATTATTTAATTAAACATCAGTTTTAATTTCAATGGTTTTAATACATACACAGAATTTATTGTGAATAACAACTTCTTGAGAATAAAATGTGAATTTAATAACAAATGTACCAAATTTAGATAACATGTAGTCCCAGCTATGTGCATCATATAAAGCAGTGTTGGATTTATCAGATTTAAAGAAATTTCTTCTTCCATTTTCATCCTGTCATTTTATTTATACTGAATGGCGCAGACTAAATTAGACGCAGTTACCGAGTTCCACTGCCCTGCTCCTCAGTATGCGCTGTAGCATTTCTTTTCTGTGGAGTACAGAAACCTATGCTGCTGTGCTCTGAATGCGCTACATCACCCATGTCTCAATCTGCGACTTGCCTAAGGATGTTAAAATCTTAAATATATTCCTGCTGTTACGT
Source organism: Philaenus spumarius (assembly GCA_018207615.1). NCBI lineage: Eukaryota > Metazoa > Arthropoda > Insecta > Hemiptera > Aphrophoridae > Philaenus > Philaenus spumarius. The sequence goes on along the minus strand of JAGFPH010002647.1, from coordinate 86,892 downwards.
TTACCCATATTTTATTCCACTATTAAAAATTTAGTAATCTATTTTATTTTTATGTAGCTGGTCCAACAGTTTCTGGAAGAGACCCTTGGTCAAACCACACCCAACTTCCGAATGGACACTTTATTGGCTGAAATGAGAGAACTCGAGAGAGGTGGTGGAGTGCAGAGAGCAGGACCCGTACAGTCTCCGCCAGTGGCACAGTTAGCTGCAGAATTAGACGACAGCTGTTGGGCTGATCAGTATATTGAAGCAGGGAAACATTTTAACGTAAGCATACCATGTTATTTGTTCATGCCGACGTTGTTTTACTGTAAGACTGCAAACGTTTACTTACTGTATACATGTCTGTACTATGAGACAATAAGATCATAATAAATGTATGGCTTAAAAAATTGGAGTGAGCATTTTGAAGATACATACTTTACTATACATCTCGAAGTTTGACCTAAGTCGCAAGAGAGTGTGCGAAAGTAACCCTTATTGCTCTTATATGACAGCACCAGGCGAATCTTGACCTATTGGTTGAGTACTAGGCCATTGAAAACATTATCTGGGTAGCTACACACTAGTTTAGTAATTCTGTTAATAGTATTTTATAAATAATAGTTGATGTTTATACAAATATTAGAACTATCAGAACATTGTACAAGAATATTTGTATGGTACTGTTTCTTAATTTAAATATGTTTTTTTATTCCTAATTTAATAGAGATGGGAATTACCGTTACATTGTGGTAATAGTCTGCAATGTTCCACGGCGTCTTGGTAATAGGTTGAAATAACGTATTAAATTTGTAACGTATTAATAGGTGGTGGGAAACTGCCGAGGTGTTATTTGATATAACGTTGCAGACGAAATTACTGAACTATTAATTTGGTAATATGATGTTGCGTTGCGGGCAAGTTACTAGTAGACAGTTTTAGCAAGGTGTATTATTTATTAATTTAGTATTTCGTTGCAGACGAGATTACTTTATGAAATGTTACCGATATTCTCAAGTAATATTGTCTGCGCAGCGTTACTTGAATATTCCAAAGAAACGCCTTTATTAACAAAATACATTAAAACAAACATTTTCAGAATGATTAGATACCTGTAAATAAATAAATATATAATATAAAAGTAATAATAAGATTTAAACTTAGAGTAATTATTGATAACTCAAAATTTAAAAACGTCAAATTTTAAATACTCAGCTTCAAATTAAAATAAACATTAAAAATATATTATTCATTTAATGTAAGGGTTCCAAGCGAGATTACTTTATGTTAAAAAGTTACGAAGATTCTCATGTAATTTCTTCTGCTGTCTGCTGCTTTAAGTTAAATGTTTCAAAGAAAATCTTTACTAACAAAATGCAATTAAAATTGTCAAAATAATTAAATTTAAATAAATATATAATATACAAATTATGAGAAATCAAATGTAAACTAGAGTAATTATTGATGACAAAAATTTGAAAAAACGTAATTTTACGTTAAAGTTTTAGACTAAATTAAATTGCACAGTGTCAATAATAATTATTTAAATTCAACTATTCTCTAAGGCCTAGGGAAGGAAAGTTCTATAAAGCAGTTTTATTTTATTAATATTTTATGTCAGCAGTAATTATTATGTCAATTAGCATTTCTGCATATAAGCTACTATGAGTAATGGATTCTTTTATTAAATGAATACAGACATCGGGAAGGGCAAGAAATATTCCCTGGAATCTCACACCAAACATCCTGTTTATTCGGGTTTAATAATGTGTAGCCTGTGTGTAAGTTGATGCATCTGTTAATATTGTAACGTATTAACGCAAGCGAAGAAAGTAATCTGCTGGCCGTTTTCTCAAATGGTATTATTTTTGTCAAGGTATTATTTTTGTCAAGGTGTTATTTTTGTCAGGGTATTATTTCGTAATGTAACGTTGAAGATATGATTACCTGATGCAAGACTGGAATTAACACCTCTCTGGAACGTTCGTCAGTCTCCTTCCCAGCGTTATCGCTTGACGTTACAAAAATAATAGGGTGTCCTACGTAACGTATTAACGTGGTAATAGTCTGCAACACATTAATAGTATTATTTTTCCTGTTACGTGAAATAACGCCCACCTCTATAATTTAATAGGCGTTGATATTGACATTCCTTCTCCCATGGCAGTAGCCAGGATTGAGGACTAGGAGGGGCAAGCAATATTTTAGGAGGGGCGAGCCTAAAAACAAGAAGTTAATTTGCAACGTTGAACCGAATAGTTTAGCTATAGATTCTCTATTAGTATATTATGCTTGGAAAGGAGTTTGTTTGTTAACTGAGAAACAACTAAAAAGAGTTATTATACTATTACAACTTTTATATACTAATGTTGTAAATTTAATGTAATTATGCCATACAAATTGAATTATTTAGAATTATAGCTCAAAAACTCAATTATTTTGAACACTCACTCAATGATCATTGAACACACATTTTAAGACATTTTTTTTAATATCAGAATTAGAATATAATTACATAAACATTTTCCGTTGCACAAGAACTAACAATACAGTATCAAGAAACAGATTAAAATAATTGCCACCTCCTATTTTTTTTGAGTTAAAGCTGAGTAAAACTTTATCAATATTGATATTTTCTGTTCTCTTCTTCTCAAATGCAAGACAAACCAAATTGGCCATTCTTTTATGGTGAATGGCTAGCCTCTGTGGCCTGTTTATGGTTGTCAATGCTGAAAATGTTGACTCACATGTATCAGTGCTACACCCAAAGGTTTCCAGAGCAGCTAACAACTCGTATGTCAGCTTAAAGGCATCTTTAAATAGAAATAACAGTTCCATGCAGGATTTCTTGTTTTTGAACTCAGATGTAGAAGTTTGCTTCTTTTCAGAAGAACTGAAAGCTTTAGTAACATCTTTCATGGCCATCTTCATGAGTTCCTATTGTTGTCATTTCGGTTTCTGGGTCAAAGTTTTGCAAACTGACAACTCCTCAACAGAAGGAAGTGTGATACCTGAAAAGATTAAACCAGTTATGGTTTTTGTTCTTTTGTTTCGTTGTTGTTATTTTTTTATTAACCCTAGATCCGGTAGACTACACAGGTGTGTAGTCACTTGGTGCCTTTACAACATATTTGTAATGTGTGATTTTATCGAATATTTCACCCACTAAAAATCTTCCAATCTCAAAAAAACAAAAACCGTTGGAAAGGAAATGATTTAAACTTAAATTTTTTATTTACAAGTTTTTTTTTAAAAAGTATATTTACATACGTAATCATCGTTTCCGTTTTTTAGTTTTCTAAAAGCCAATGTCACGCGAAACAAATACGCCTTAATGACCTTAATTTCCAGTTTTTATGTCCCTCCCTACAGCCCACCGGTACTTTTTCTGAGTTATATCTATATACTGATGGATGCATCACAATTTCCACTATCTAAAACTGCCATCCAATCAAAAATCGGTCAAACTGTTCCTAAGAAATGGGGTGTTTTCTAGACACTTGCAATTAGTTGCTTATCTCTCATGAAGCAAAGCAACATCTACAACGATAATAATAGATTCAGCCTACCTATACTTGTAACCAGGCTTAATTTGTAAAACAGAGGTTCCAGTACTGTGAACTACCGGGAGGGGGGGATATATGGACAAATTTTTAAATATATAGTCTTCTTTAAACGTTATTTTAACGCTTTTCTGACCACTTAAAAAGTATATAAACTGTGGAAAATCTTACCTCAATCAATTTTTATTGCAATTTCAAATTAATTGAGATTACTATGATAAGATTTTCCAAAATATAAATGTAGGCCTACTAGGCTACTATCAAGTTAAAAAATGAACTCGATTTCATCTTTTGAAAAAAATATAATTTAAAAATTAAATACAAAGTTTGGATTGAAAAAACGCACACGTTCACCAACAATCTTTTATTACATGTTTTATAATTTTTTTATTTACATTCTTTGTAAAATCTTGATTTGTTACAAAAAGGTAGTTTAGCTGAACACATGTAAATTTGAATGTATAGGTACTTAAATATTTAAAAAATAATTAAACCCTAAATTTTTTACTTTACAATTTATAAAGGGGACGGGGAGTTTAGGGAAAGACAGAGGACAGAGTTATATAGAGAGGACACTGGGGCTCGCTGGTGTCACTGTACCTCCACAAGTCAAGCACTGCTTGTAACTTTAGGCATTACAGAAATAAAAATATAGATTTAAACTTGTTAAAAAATGTGATACCAAAATTGTTCTAAGTTACATCAAATCATAAGAAATATCTATTTATTTATAAAAAACTATGTAGTATGTAAATTCATTTACTAATTAATATTTATCTTATATAATTTTATTAATGAGCTTTAAAATAATTTCTTGTGAAAACTGTTTTACAATTCTAGCCTACTTATGTAAACTTCAGTTTACCCCTCTTTATTATGGGCTCATGAATACTATATGCCTCCTATGTGAAATTCTTATATTGTATGCCTTTGAAGAATTGCTAATGTTAGAAGAACATGTTTGACAATGTAACTACACCTGGTTAGTTTAAACAAAGTAATTGACAAAGAGCTAATCTTGAATTTAATAATGTTTAGAGTTGTTTTTCGTATGTGTTCTGTGTTTTAAGTATTAACATTAAATCATACATCTGATGAAGCTGTCAGCGATCGGCAAAATCACCTTGTAGTAATTCCAACAAATCAAGGATTGCATCAATAATAGAAACATTATTTATATATACAGATTATATTAAATTACTTGTTTTCGATGTGGGCTGAGAGATTGCAGTGGTTGATGTGCTAAGGATGAAAGGGTCTCCCCTAGTGCTCATATAAAATGTACCAGTATCTGGATATTTTTAATTAGGTGAAAAAACTATCACTTCTCTTTCTCTTGAGTCCAAACAATAGGCCTACTACTCTGTAATCAACTTTTCAGTATGTTTGCAAGTAGTTTGTCGTATCGTCTCACAGTACAGTTTAGAATATTATCTAATCTTATTAAACGAGCAATTCTTGTATATAAATATATTTTGTTGATCTCGCTAACAGCTCTAACGATTTGGATGAAAATTTGCATATAGGGGTTTTTTGACGTCAGGAATCGAATGTGCTGGGTCTTATGTCTGCAAAAATGCGCTAAGTAGCTCTTTTCGCCTATGTAAACTCTGAACTTCTTTTTTATACCATCTTTGAAGTCACTAAGTAGACTAATAGATACAACCCAGATGTTTTATAAACAGATGTTAATCTGTTAATCTTATATGTTTATATACTATTTAACAAACATAAATCATTAACAATGAATCAGGTGGTACAATTTTCAACTTATTTCTCAAGGCCAAACATTCGAATATATCGGCGTGGATCGTCAATTTTCATGCATGACATGTTATATGTAGCATTTTCCAGAATTAAGCGACCAACTACGTTAAAAGTACATCTTCCAAATGAAAATCCTCGACATACCCACAATATAGTACGGAAGGAAGTATTTGGTTAAGATCCAATTTAGTCATGATAAAACCGAGTGTATTCAAATATACAGGGTGTATCAGAGCGGGTGGTCGGCTTGTATAGCATTGAAACGAGTATACTTATACATTTAGTTTAAACTGATAACCCCCTATTTCGACCCCAAGGAATTCAGTCAGGAAAGATATTTTCAACCCTCTAAAATGCCCCAAAAGGGTATTTTTTGGGGGTGGGGGTTGGTTTTTTAGGAAATTTTCAAATGTAAAGGTAGGTTGTGTTGTACCTCATTTTCAAGGTCTCGGTACACTGATCATTAAAACAAAATTTGTTTTCATTTATCTTGCACCGTCAATACAGGGTGGCCCGAAACATCATAAAAACTTAAGTTTACATTTCTTTTTACATCTGACATAAAATTTTTTTTAACAGCTACAACTTGTAAAGTACATTGACAAAGATGTGACCTTTCAAACAATACCTAATTTTGGTAGGTTTTCTCACATTTTTAGCAGGTTTCAAAATTTACAACTTTTAGAAGTTTAAAAAGTCAATATCTCAAAATTTTCAAATTGCAATGTGGGTCATCTTACATATCAAATTGAAGCCCTTACAATTATCAACATTTTTCATATTTGAATTTTTTTCATTTCTCTATTGGCTTAAAATTTACAGAAAAATATTGTTTTTCTCTTTTAAAAATCCGGGTTTTAGTTGTCAACAATAAATCATAACAAAATTTAAGCTAACATAAAATAATACAGTAATAACATTTGTAACAAAGAAATATGAAAAAAATGTAATAATAATACCACACAAAAACTCAGTAATTCGAAGAAAAACAATATTTTTGTGGAAAAAGAAAACCTTTTTATTTAAAATTTAAGTAAAGTACAGTGGTGATTAATCCTGTGCAATTCCTAAGCATTACCTTATTTATCACAATTGATGATAAACAAATTTAAACCAATCTAAATGGTAATTTTACCTAATGAGTGCCTAATGAGTTTAAAAACCCTTACTCTGGATTCTGCATTCATTATGAAGATTTGATGCATAGAACAATTAATTGTAAGTTTAATATTTTCTGTAATTTCCAGGAAGGGGAACAGGCCGCTGGTATTTGGGCGCCAGAACAAAAAAGGCCTAATAGTACTGGAATGGGTGAAGTGTATGAACTAGGATTTGGCCCTAAATGGGCTCAGGAATATTTGGAATCCAACGAACTGCTGTAAGTTTCTCATTTGATAAAATTAATATATTATTAGTGAATTCCCATAAGCTATTGCAGTGGCCCTTATGGTGAGACCTAAGGTCAGGAGTAGTAAATGAGCATCGATATGATCTCCAGAACACTTTTTGGTGTAACATTAAAAATTTTATATATGTGTTCGCACTCTAACGGCCGCATTTTAAGTCTTATTTGGTTCAAATTTGGTACGCACGTTGGTTGTTTAGTCGCTTAGACGAGTTCCTTAGCAAAAAAATCCAACAACCGGATACATGTTTTTTTGACCAGAAGAAACTATTTTTTATTGGATTTTTTGTATTAGAATGAAACGTTTTAGTATTTCATCTAAAAAAATCAATGTAGGATAATTATTCTGTACATTTTGTTTTTTATTCCACCTTATAACTCGCTTGCTTCGCCAAAAATCGATCAAAACGTAAAATACTATAAACGTACCCGGTTCAAACCCAAGTGATGGATTTTACCAAGGGCATCTTCTGACCGAGGCCAACGGCCGAATTTGTACGCTGCGAGCGAAGCAAAGCAGTCCATAACTCGAGGCAGCAAGATCGAGGTGCAAACTCACAAAGCGAGTTTTCTGCTGTGAGTGGAATGAAGCAGCGCATGAGTCGAAGCTGGAGTCTTGGTACAAACAAATTCTACTAATATATTTTGTACACGCAAGCAGTTATTCAGCGTCTTCGCGAGGAGACCAACTTCCCAAATAATTGGTTGAACCCTAACCCCTAAAAAATATTAACTTAATTTTGTAAATTCGCTCAACTCACGTCAGCGGTTCAGCTGCGTGGTCGAATTGTTTATTATGTTATAATTTTGATTCCAATTGGTAACAGCAGAGTAAGCAGTACATACAAATTTTGAGTTGGCAAATGTCCATGTTATATATTGTTGGAGACAAGGCATGTGAGGTCTCTGTTACGATAGAAACGGCAAGCGTCACAAGCAGGTGCCAGCGGGGTTTTTTGTTAAATATGGTGGTCTGCCGCTATCGATCAAACCCAGTTAGATAATTTTTCTGCTATCACTAGACGCTCACCATTCTCTTTACTTCCACCAAATATATGACATGGATTAAGAAGGTGAAATTGGGTATTTTTTATATTTATATGTTCATGGCATACTAACTTGTTTGTATACTTTTATAATTTTGAATTTTATTCATGGGTTTATTGTTTAAATCCCATGAAGGTTTAAAACTTTCTGTTATGGGACTGTTGGCCATTGTTGTTTTCACAAGAAGTATACATATTTTTAAATATTCCCTCCCTGGGTTACTCCGGGTTGTAATTAAAAATCACTGGTTGATGATATAGGCCTACATTGCACGCCTCAACGCCTTTGTTGGGATTTTAACTTATTATAAAAAAGTTGCTTTTCACTTAATATTTCCGAAAACACTACCTATCGTTTCCAAGGCATAAATACAAAGCTCGATTATATGAAAGAAAAGGTTGCACTCCCCCACTTAAGTTTCTCTGGTGTGCTTTCCTAGTTATAGTTTTGGAGAAAACAAAAAGAAGATTTTGCGACTTTTTCTAGAACGAATGGCAGGTTTCTCTGTATCTACTAATAGTCCAGAGTCAACGAAGGTAAAAAAATACGCTTTGTCACAACTAATTAGGGGAAAGCTGAATTTTTGCAGGATGTTAGTATACAAAGTATACACTAAAAGAAACACAAAGTCCTCTTGCTCCCCCCCCCACCCCACCCGCAACCTTGCAAGAGCAGTTCTCTAGTTAAATGCTTACAGCTCGAAAACTAATTATCAGCGGCACATTATTATTACATTATTTATTATGTAAACTGAACTGTCACACATGCATTGGCAACTATGTGTGGTTGCCATTTTTTTATTTCACTTGTTAATTTTGAAAAATGTCTAATTTGTTAATTTATGAACTTCTAAATTACTTTTCGGGGTTAAATATATATAATACGAGTACTTGTAGGTACAAATTATGGAACAAAATGGATAGTTAAGCTAGCATAATAGTTGAAAATCTAGTCTTTAGATTAAGTTAATCTAATCTCATATGATCTTAAAAGATTTTGTTAGACTTAATATACACTACAAGTGAAAAATTTAGGTACATTAAGTTTAGCTGCCAACTTTATGAGGAAAATAATTTAATTTGCTTTTACAAGATCTTGACATATATTAGTTAAAAGTTTTTGTAGATTCCTTTCACAATCCATTTTATAGCCTACTGTTGAAAAACATATTTGCCAAACTACATAGTGCTAGCACTTTATCAAGAAAATACTTAGTTATTTGTTTTCAATCGACGAACTGTCATTTGCGTTGAAGTAATCAACGGCATTTCACCAAGACGCAAGACACATGTCTGCTCTCTTTCAAGCTTCGATTAAGTCTGTCATTGACAAAGATATGAATGTGTATTTTTACCAACAAACACTTCCATGATGATACATCGATTATTCGTGATAAACTGTTATAATACGATGAGATTGCCAATTATTTATGATAAAAATTGATGGTGACACTTTGTTGAGACATGAGACATACGTCTACCCTGTTACATGATTCGAATAAGACTGACCTACGAAGATATAATGATTATTTAAATCGAAGAACAATTCTTCAATTATATTACAATTTTTTACGATGATATTGTTATAAATCAACGAAATTTTTCATTATTTATAATGAAAATGAACGGCGACACTTTGCCGAGATGCAAGACACATGCCTACCTCATCAAGACTTCAAGCAAGTTTAACCTTTCTTTTATTCTAGAAGTCAAAATATGACCCATATTATGCACTGTAACTCTAAACAGTGTCGTAGTTTCCTGCAGTCTGTTGTCTAGCCTACGCTATGCCTTGTAACACTAACAGCCATGTAACAGGAATATTATGTGATGACACAAAATAATAAATACCCATAATGACTAAAAACATAGAGGTGTGGTCTGATAAAAGTAAAAGACGCAATATATAATGGTAAACATTTATAATTCTTATATACATGTATAAATTCTTTTATGACGCAAAATAATTAAAGTAGAATCATTTAAATAAATATAAAGTAAAGAATAGGCAGACTATTAATAACCAAGATAAAAGGCAGACTTAAAAAATATCAATCAGTAAAAGTGTATAACGTATATAAACTATATAAAAGTTCCTGATAGTTAAAGACAGTGGTGCGGTTAGAATGAACAGTTAAAATGACAGATAAATGATTGCATAATGAACAATTTAAAATATTTTAAAACAATAAAGTTAAAAAAAGAAAACTATATGTAAAAAAGTACGTTATAATATCAGCGTATATGTTAGAATACAGAACGAACATGAACTTGATTATAGTGCTCATGAGACTTGAATTGATACAGAGGGCTTTGTACTGCATCCTAAAGACTTCAATAAGATATGGCGTAGATCTAACGTGTACTTTGAGATGTGGGAGGAGAAGTTTCTAAGAAAAATGTAGTTTTTTGTCATGATAAGGAGATAAAGATTACATCAAAGTGAAGTGGAGGTGTTGCTGTTTCTGATAAAAGCTTCGACGACAATATCAGTCGTATTTCTTCGATATAAAAGTGAACTACAAATTTTTGACCATGTGTTAGGCTTGTGTGCATATAAGAACGAGAACGTGTTTTAGATATCAGTGCAATCAAAGTGAAATCCTAGGTAAAAAACGTTAAAGTGAACGATTCCGTAAGTAGTAATGGCCATAAGGTATAATTATTTCAGTCTGCAATTTTAAAATTTGAACCATTTTAACAAATAGCTTCATTTTAATTCAATTGCGTCTCACATTGTAAGATAGGCTTAGTAACATTTTGTATATATCTTCGTCAATTTGACTTGTTTACTTTATGATGATAATGTATTTGATTGTATATAATTATTTCTCTATAATGTGTGAGTAAAGGGTTAGTTGTTCCGCCGCGATGTCTTAAATTCTTTTATTCAACCATGCACATCCACTAGTCAGTACTTTTCAGCTAAGAACCATGACCTGAGAAATTAAAGTAAATGTAGTATAATATTAAAGATAATTACAAATATATAAATGCTAAGAGAGCATGCAGATAGGTTATATGTGGATTATTAATTTTTTTTTATAAGAGTCAAGTGAAGGTGATTTTAAGGTTTTTAAATGAGATTTTCAGGCGTAAGGTGGAGTTGTACGTTGATGTTAAGGTGGAGTTCTACGTTGAGGTTAAGGTGAGACATGTGATGAATAATTTTTATTATGGAGGTTGAAGAGTAAGGAAAGTTTTTGATGATAATTGAGTTATAGTAATGAGCGACGATTTCTTTTTTAAAGGTGAATATATATGAAGTAAAGGCGAGGTGAACAATAATCCACATATATAACGTTTTATTAGTTTGAACATTTTTTATTTTTGCAATTTTTTCGAAAACCCATTTTTTTTAACAGTTTATATTTTTATATATTTTTATATTTTTATTTTTGTAACTCCTTAAGTTACAGCCTTCTATGTCTATTTAATTTCTCCACTAACAGTTCTTTGTTTAATGTACAGTAACCCTGGTCTACTTTTCATTATTTACTTACCAACAATCATTGAGTTTTACTAATAACTGTTAGTTGTCTGCATAAATATTTGTTTAATTATCATTACATCACTTTTTATTTTACCTTTATTAAAATCCTTCTCAAATGTATTTTTTATATTTCATTATTCATGAAATCACATACATTACACACAGTTTAATATATTCAGGATGAATAAAAAATATTTTTGATAACTTTTTCACAAAACTGTAAATCTGCTGTAGTTTTCCTGCAAAGTATATAAAAGTTACTCTGACTTCACAGTTTTTCACAATTTTAACTGCAGTACTTTTAGAAATAGAGGGGTGAATAAGGGTTTTGAGGAATATTTTCAAGAATATCTTGAAAATTACATCTCACAAAATTTAAAAAAGTAGTTTTGATATCGTTAAGTGAGATCTTTCTAATAATTCAACCACAAGACAGTATCACAAAAAATTTATTTTTCTGTACCAAACTTTGGACCCTTCAAAATCATAAATACAATATTTTTTGAGTTCTGATTATGAATTAAAATATATTTTGGTTAGTGTGCTTTATATCTATGTCTAGTTCATCCATTTTGGAGAAAATTACCAAAGAAGTGATTCTATAATCTATTTTTCATTTATGAAATGAAAACATCCTTGTATTTTACAATAAATTATTTTTACTTTTTAATTATTGCAAAATTTACAGGTTAACATTCTTTATAACCAAAACAACTTCCAGCTTGATACCTTTATCAGTTCCTGAGAAATTAGACTTAGATGGACAAGTGGTTTTATAAGGGTGCACATTTTTTATCTTTTGAGGTAAAGAAACTTAAAAATTATCTGTTATTGGTAAAAACTTTTCAAAGCTGTTATATTTGTTTCTTCTGTTTTATAGCGATGACCCAAATCCAACTTTTCGCAGTGAAGATACAGTAGAAGATTACAAAGCTGAATTAAATAAAGATAGTTCAGAACTAAAAGACATAGCTAATGAAATCGTAGAAAATGCAGACGATTCGAAATTTACATATTCAAAGGTAGTTTTCGTTCATAAATAATTGTAGCTATACATCAGTTATTTAGCATTACATATTAAATTAAGTTACCCTAATTTTTATAACACATGATGTAAAATACCGTACTTTTAATATTGGTTATAAATATCTTAATACGTAGTGTAGTCCTTTAACATTCATTTAAAAAATATTGAGCTATAGTAAATCCTCTACTATCCAAACTAATTGAGATGAGCAACGATTCTCATATTTAAAAATCTGGTTAGTCAGAGTAGATTATGTATACTATTATATGAAGTTATAAAATAGTACAAACTTCTGAAATCATTCCGACACAGTAATAATATTAGAGAAATGATAATCAGCACTTGAAAGCCAAACCTATTCAATTTCATCTCAACGCACAAATGAAGTCAAACAACAAAGAAAACTATCCGCAGCAAGAAATTGAAGAATAAAGAGAGTAGGAACGATAATGTAGACAGGTTTGTGACAGTAAATAAACCATTATATAATATATAAATATACATAAATACACACAAATGAACACTTGATAGTAATTTAATTATATTCAAAAATTATCTTGATATATTCAAAATTATAAAATACATAAATCATTTACGTATGTTAATCAATATAGTTCTTTATTGTCATTGATTCAATTTAAAAGAATTTGTCCATTGCCATCGACTATGCTCATGTAACTTATTTGGCAAAAATTATAAGTTCTCAATTGGTCTACTTTACAATTATTTTATAGTGTCTTTAACTATTTTATTCTCAGGCTAGGGGTAATCGGCTTGAACTTGGATAATCTTTTAGGTAACGGTCTTAGTCATATTGGTACTTAAGAAATAATAAATTAAATTGCTATGCATCAGAAAACAAAAAAAATGTATATGTCTCAATAATGTTCAAATTCAATTTGTCTATTAATGCCATTTAACTAATATTTTGTTTATGAAATTTATCAATAATAATCAACACAGAATATACCAAATTCTGTAACACGTATAGTTTCATAACATATCACTTTCATTTCTTTAAAAAGATGGATCAATTGAAATGCACTTAGATCTTCACATTTTGCTGGTTGGATCTCCACTGATTGTTAAAACTCCGCGGTTGTTGAAACCTTTTCATTACTCTCCTAGAGGGGTCTATTCTATTGCTAGGCTTCTTTGTTGAGAATTTGGCTTGTGATTGGTCGGCCGATCGCTATTTGCATCGGTCCACTTTATTTTTAATATTGTCCTGTAAATTTCGCACAATCGCGTGTAAATGTGTAGCTTGTTTATTTTTGTAAATCACATTTTTTTTAAATTTATTTAATTTTGATGCCAGGTTGGTTTATTAGCAATGTTTCTATTAAAATTTATAATTAGTTCTATTCCGCGACTTAAGTATCAAGTGGGCTCTTATACATACAACACACAGCTGACTGGTTCCATCTATTCTACTAACTACTGTAGTACATTTTTGCAATTAATTGTATTCTAACCTTTTGAAAGTAAATAACATCATTTCACTGTGTAGCTATTTAATTTAAACATATATTGTGTTCTATAATTGATTTCAATTTTTGCTTATTTCATTATTTTTATTCGTATTTCCATGCGAATCATAAGGGTTAATAAAGTTATGGCCGAATTGTGTTTTCATATAATATAACCTGATAACCTAATCTGGATTCCTTATATTTCTAAGTGTATTTCTGATATTTCCGATTTATAAATATAGTTGAATAAGTGTTGTTATTAAATTTTATTTGTGAATTTTGTAGTATTTATTTCCTGTGAAGGTGTAGTATTATTTATGTAGGTTGTTTTCTATAGGCCTAGGCCTAGATGGTTTGTTTACATTACTTTGAATTTTATTTAGTTAAATGCTACATGATTAAGAAGATTTGATATCATTATACCATGTAGGTTAATGTTTCATTACTTCACAGTTTTCACACACTAATAGACATATCAAAGCTATCCTTGCATGCTAGCTTCTCGAATCTACTCTATGTGGCTTCAAACTCCAACCTTATAGATATCAGGATGCTTGCAACAATAAATTTAGTGTTAGTGTATTTTTTAATTTTGTGTACACACCATTTTATTTCTATAAAATATACTACTGTGCAGTACAACCTCGGTTAAGCGAGTTTCCATATTATCCGAGGCAAATTTTTAAAAAAAACTCGTCAAAATCAATTCTGTTAACTTTCAAATAAATGTAAGTTAACTGAATTGATTTTGATAAAGAATTCACAGCTTGAGATGATTTCTCAATAAGTGAATTTATAATAAAAAATGTTGTGTTAGATTGAACATTAAGAAAACAAAACTGTCGTTTGACTTGTACATCCTGAAAACATTTCCGCTCTTACCCAACGCAATAGTATGGCGAATTTTAGCGGAAGGGTAGTATAGTGAATAACGAATCTGTCTTGGGCTTGTTTACAGTTTACAGGCATCGTATTTAAGACTCACCGTTCTTTCACATGAGTTGTTTCTTCTTCCTACTACTGAATTTTGTTCTTTTGTTTTTAGTAGGTGTTAAACTTTACGAATGAGTGTCATTATGACTGGAAAGGGAAAGCGTGTTCTGTTAAAAATAGGAAGCAATTAAACAATTAGATGGAGGTAATTCAATAAGAAAAGGGGCAAGTGATTTAGGTGTTGGAGAAGTGACTGTCAGGGATTGAAGATGAAATAGATCAGAAATTGAAAAGTGGGTATCTCAATGGTATTCAAACAAAGAAGAGGCTAGACAATCAATGAAAAAATGCAAGCATGAAAGAACTTCAGAAGCATTATTTTTGTTGTTTTTACTACAGCATTGTAGCTTGCAGTATTCAATTTCTTTCATTTGAGTAATATATCTTCTTTGTTTATTTAAAACTATATTATTTAAAATCAAATAAAATAGATTTTTGAAGTAAGTATGGCTCCAAATTAACCTATAATGACGTAAATGACAAGAGAACTCGTGCCTCAATGGTTTTCTCACAGCCTACCGTATTATCCAAGTCTGCCCGGTCCCAATTACCTCGGATAATCTAGGTTCTACTGTACTTTTATTTTTATTCCATCTTTTTCTATAAAAAAAAGCTCAAGTCTGAAAACGGGATGGATGTATAATATTACATCCAGTTTATTTTTTGTATTTAGACTATATAATATGTTTATTTAATTCTATACAATTACTTTTCATTAACATTTATTACTGTATTAGCTTTGGTTTCCTTATTGCAGTTCTCTTAGTTTTAATTGGTTTTATTATAGGACTGCGGGTAATCCCTGGACACTTTGCAACCCAACCTCGCCTCAGTAAATGCTTTACTTAGCTTGTAGTACACAGGGTATCGTAAAAACTATAAAGTTCTTTTTGTAATGTTATTTTTTTTTTCCAACAAAAAAGGATAGACCTTAACTTATATATTAAATGATAATTTTTTTATTTAAATGTTGATCTCTCTCTAAATTGAAGAGTCCAAACATTTTAAAATGTTTCTAAAGTTACTGTTTGTTTAAATTTGTATACATGCAAGGTCTGGTAATTTCACGATATAACAACAACCAAAAATTAGTTGAATGGGTCGTAATTTTTTAGTAACAAACCTTTATTACTTCATCATACAAAATACTATGAATTCACTTTCACAATATTTACTAAACATATCTGTGAGTTCTATTTCAGAAAGAAACCCAAGTGAGGTCCCAATGTTTGTATCTAAACATCTTTTATATTACACGAATTTGTGTGCAATGTTAAGATATTCATTAAAAGTTAGTAATATCGTTAAAAATTGGTTAACAATAGGAAAACTATGATTTGTTGCCAGTTTGATATTTATTACCACAGCAACCAGTTGTAAATAATATAACAGCCAGTTAAGTACACTAGCTTCGATAATACAGTTGATAGGATTAGACTAAACGTACATTGGATACATAGGATACATCGGATACTTAAGTCATATTTAAACGCATGTATAGATTATTCGACATCCGATTTATTCCTATCTTGTTGAGATTTCATGCAATTAATTAGTGGAAGTTTACCTTTTTCTCGATGTCTTTATTGAACTTTAACATCTAAATAAAACATAAAAAAAAATACAAATATATAAAAATTGCAATATATTGTTACAAAATATACAGTCCTTTAAAGTTTCTAATGGAAAAATTATAGATTTGAAAACGTATGAATTCACCATTTTTCAAAATACCTGTGTTGCAACTTCTCTAAGTCTATGTTCAAAAGTTATTCAGTCTCAAATCACTTATAGTGATAAAGTTATCACAAATCCCATCAATAAACATTTTAACCACTCGGTTGAAGCATCATAAATCTAAAAAATAATTTACTTTAATTTCATTAAAAATATTTGAATATTAATGTTATGTAAACATATCATACTGTAGTAAATGTAACCTATTAAAATGTAATGGCACTGAACAAATAAATGAACGGTCGGCTGTTTGTAACTAAACTCTGGGGAAGTGTAAGGACAAAAACTGCTCAATCATACAACCTGGTGAGGCAGTTATTAGAACAAGAGCTTTGAATTTGTATAGGCTAGGCCTATGTTTGCCGTCTTACCTAAATTACAAATTAAAATAAGAATAAGGAGGAATCCAGAACTAGATTACTACAGCCAAACAACTTATCAAGTTAAACGGCAGTCCTTTTAACATATGCAATTTTCTTAATGCGTATAGAATGGAAAAAGCATTTATTATTATTATTAATGGTCATAACATTGAAACATGTTTTTAGTAAATTTACAATGTACAAGCAAACAGATAGTTTCAAAAAGAATAATTTAAGGTATAAACGCAGACAGATAATTTTAAAATAATTTAAATTTAAAAAATAAAGAAACAGTTTGAGAATGCTATATTTAGAACTATTACGCATTGTAGGTGAGAAAAAACCTTGAGACCGCCGGCGGGAATAAATGTTGCTATTTCGCGGCATGAAGCCAGCGAGTTTTTAGTTTTTAGCCAAGTAATATATTTTAAAATCTAAACTAGATCATTGTAGGTAAATTATTTTTTTGTGTCAGAATTTATTTATGTTGGTAGGCTTGTATTTTGATTTTTTGCGATCTTTCAATATGTTGCATTAAACAATCACAGTCAATCATCATGTGAGTTGATTTTCATTGACATCTGCAGTTCAATTTCCTACAGTACTTGTACAGTAATCGAATCCACGTAAATCTAAATTTAATAGTAAGTGAATATTTTTAAGTATTGTGCAATCATTTGTAGACATGTGGTCGACGACGATCAATGACTGGAGGGGGAAGTCATGCGATGTGGCATCACAGCTTGCATCGTGTGGATTCTAACTTCTGTCGACAGGAGATCACAAGTTCTACAGGTTATTAACTAAAAGTTGAAAATGGATCGTATATAGCATGTGCAGTGAATTTTTGTTTACAAGTTCTAGATTTTGAGGTTATAAATTTGAAATAATTTTGTTTAAGCTTTTTAAATTTAAATAAATTAACGTTTAATAAATAATAATGAACAATTAACCATAAAAAGCACATTCTATATAATTTTATTTCAATTAATATAAGAAGTCAACAATTAATAATAACGCAATTGTGTTTTTTACAGTTTATGAAATTTATGCGTCAGATCGGAGATGGAGAAGTTACTATAGAGGATGGAGAAGTACATGGATATGAACAAGAAGTGGTAGATACTTGGGCAAACGAGTTTTCAGAAAATCAGCTGTTAGGAGCACACTCTTCAAGTAAAGGAGAACCAGGTTAGTAAGAGTTTGGAGAGGCTGACATTTGGTTGTTTAATCTAGCTAAGTAAATCAATATTTTACATTGTCTTGCAAATTTAGTTTAGAATGTTTGCTTTACGCAGAACCACAAGAGTATTACAGTTATTGAAATTATTAATCATCTTATTATTTAATTAAACTGTAGAAATGTGAGTATGGCTCAAGTGCCAAGTGTTCTGTACTATCAGAACTATCCAGTTCTAGAAATATTAAAAAATTTCTTTCGGTTTGACGTGCAGGCGCCGAGATTTGAAGTTAATAGGAGAGAAGTAAAATGCATGTGAATATCAGACAGTTTAAATCAACAAAGTCTTGGAACGAGATCAACTGGTTTTCTCTAACTAAAAATATAGCATTATATGGTAATTAAATTGTTGAAAAATAAGTGTCAATACGCCCTCTATTATACTTTAAAGAAGAGGGGAGGTTAGTCATTCAAGCTGCAGAGTCAGAATTGGTCAGATGTGTTCTTGCTTACCATTCATCAAGTTATTTAATACCTTTAGGGCTGGTTCAGGAGTTCAGGTACTTTATTCCGGGCTTAAATACCAGTTCAAAGCAGTATTTGAGCCGCAGTTTAAAAATTGACTTCAGGAGCTCTGGTTTAACGTTAGACTCGGCTTAAAAGTGGCAGGGATAAACTCGAGCTTAATAAATCGGCTTCTGGAGTCCACATCGATATAAACCCGAGTCTAAAAGATAAACTCGTGGGTTCAGGAGACCAAGTTCGAGCGTAAAAAAGATAGCCCGATACTAAAAAAGTGAGATTTTAAGCTCCAACTTAAACCCACTGGGGGGCAGGTTTAAGTTGGAGTTTTAAAAAAAGAATCGTATTTGCATGATTATTTACCGTAATATTGCAAAAAGAGTTGTATTTTCGTCATCAGGATTAATTTCTATACACACATTGGCAAAAAAAATATTCACAAAAAAAAAAAAAATTTCATTGTTTTTTACAATGTTACTATAGAAAAACTGCTGTTTTTCAGATATGGATAAAAATAACTTTATTTATTTAGCACAAAATTATTGTGTATATAAACTTATTCAAAAAATCAACATTTGAAAGAACTCTTAATTAGAACTATGTTTATAAGGGGGCATACACATATTGCATAACGTAATTACATTACCCCTTTGTGTAAAGTAACGTAGTAAAACAATCTTTTTACGTCATTTTAACCGTCAAAAGTCAAATTAAATCTCAATATGATACAAATTAGTCAATTACCTTTATGTATATTGATTGATAGCTTTTACCATTAATATTTCAACGTATTTAAAAGGAAAATACAATGGGGAAAGAAATACACTTTTATATAAATACATATGCAATGTAATAACACGTTAATAATATAATAGTTTACATAACAAAACAAAAAATACTTTTAACCAAAACTTAAAATCTTTTCCTTTTCAAATAAAAATTCACTTTAAAAAATAAAGTAATTAAACAGTCCTAACAAATAGTTTAATAGAAAACTGTATTTGTATTTAATAGATAATATAATATTAATGAAACAAAATAATAAATAAACTGAAGTGATTAGCATAGTTTTTAATGAGAATGTGAGAACGTTTTAATTTAACGGCATTTATTGCGTTAAAGATTCACTCAGTAGTTGAACCGTTGTTTGCTCCAAGGTTTCTCTAGGTTCAATGCCGATAGATAATGGGAAAGATACTGGAACAGGTGAGTTTTGAAGAGCATTTTCTTTCATTATCACCCAGTTGCTCCTCTCTTCTCCTTAAAATAACGTAAACAATATTACAAGAACAAGAGACTATCACATCTCACGTCTACGGTTTTTCTAAAGGAACTGACCCAAAACAAAGACACAGATGTCAACAGGGTTATAAACACCCTCCCCCCACCCTCATCATATTGTTTAAAGAGCTGTTTGATAACGAAAGTGACAGATAGACGCCGGAGCGTCTGGCACGATGCGCCCAGGGTTAGCAGGTATTTTCTGTCGCTGCCAATTTTACCAAACAAATTCCCAGTGTTTCCCTCTCATTTAGGCTCAGTCTTACTTTAATCTCGGGCTACGTTAAGCTCGATCTTATCTCATTTACGCTCGGACTCCTGAACCCAATTTTTAGCCGGGACTAACGTTAGACGCGGACTATATAAACCCAAGATCCTGAACCGCCCCTTAGTTGTCGATATAACATTTAAATTAAAGTTCTAAGCTGGCCTCAGAACGAGTATGTTATGATCTCGCATCTTGTTAACGATAAAGCCGTATTTGTTGATGATCAATAATAGTTATGTATCAGAGAAGCGATTTGGTTGATTTAATGAGTATCCATAAGCAGTAATTATTTGGAGAATGTTTTTAAAGCTATATTTTTTTTTTAAATTTAAAAAGGTGTAAAAAACCTGTGACTTTCGAGTGATTTTAAGTGCTAACATGAAAAGGTCTGGAAGTATTAAAGTTATAAAATTTACTTTGTATGTATGTTGTCTGTTTTTATTTTAAAATTTAAATCATTACATATTTTGTTGTTGTGTTTATTTAGGTCAAAATTAATTAATATTTGTCATTAAATTTTCATAATCGGCTGTTCTGTTTGTCTGACTATTTATTTTAGAACCCACAACTCACAGTTGTATGTATTTTTACTGCTTTAACGAACCTAACTGATTAAATATTAAATTAAATTAATAATCTAACCATGGGATATTTGCGACAGTCGCATGACGTCAAAACTTTGGTTTGTGTTCGATATTGTAACATTTTGAGATTAACTGAATATTGTAATAGCCTAAATTTAATTACGTGGAGATCTGGTTTTAAATTACGAAATACTAAAACAAATCCTTATTAATAATTATAAATGTAAGTATTAATTACTAAATAATCTAAACATATCTGTTCAAGATAAATATAAAAATTAGCTTTTTATCCTTAAGGTTGATTTTGAATGAGCTCAGTACTATTATTATGTAAATGAAAAAAAATTCACACATGAAATGTAAATAGTTATAAAATAGAGCTAAAAGAATCTTGTATTGTTCCTAGTGCAAAGAAGTGAATGAGAAATATAATCATATAAATTTAACTTTTGAATAAAATATAAATAAAACAATTGCTATTATGACAGATATTTGGAGAAGTGAAAATGTTACAAAATGACAAAAGTCTGGACAGTATATAAAAGAAAACTTACTAACATAATTGAAATGGAATGCGACTCAGTACGGAAGAAACAAGATAGTACGGAGAAGTGCATAGTAAGCCGTGTTTTAATTGTACAACTCCCTTACATAAGAATTTCTTTATGCAGTTTCGGATGATAGATATCATAGCAACAAGGTGTACGTATATAATTTGTGAAAATAGAAGTAAAACTTAATATATTGAAGCAAATAATTATATAAATAGACAAAGAAGAAATAATTAGAAATAATTTTGAAACAACAAAAGAAGATAATAATATAAAAAGCCTTACAAAGCCTTAATTCCGAGTACAATTAAACTACTGTACAAAGAAATACATTTTCTTAATAATCAAACTACTGCATAACACTGTATAATAATGAGATATTGCAGACTAAAAATTTCAGTACTGCTTATACGCTTTTGAAATTGTCATTGAAAGTCACTAAACATTTTTATTTTTATTTTCACTTTAAAACACTCTATCAGTATATGTTTACATGTAATGTTTTGACTTTTGCCCTTTGCATTGTAAAATGTTTACTGGCAATAAAGCACTTACTGAATTACTGATTT
>JAGFPH010002647.1:17097-40090 GCA_018207615.1 Philaenus spumarius | reverse complement strand
TAGCCGTCGCAAGCTGTTACAAATATATTTGTGTTTTGTGAAATTTATAGTGAGTTTTAATTTTTTGCCTTAAAATTGGATATAATGTTTAATTTGTAAAAATAGTTTCCTAAAAAATATGTATTAATGTCAAATATTAAGTGCAATATTGTTTTTGAAAATTTTTTTTGAACTCCATATAAATTGATCTAATTTGATCTAAGTTGATCTAATTGAAGATTTATGTTCTTTGTATCATAATTTTAATTTCTATTAACTAATAAAATACTAACTAAACTTACGTTCACTTTAGTTATCTTTATATATATCTACACAACTGTAATTTTGATATAGTTCAACAATTTAGTTTAACAAACACCAAATTTAAGCATAAATGAAAACTGTTTTATTGATTTTTTCAGAAAGTTTTGTTTCTCAGAAAAATGGAGAAATCCATGGTTATAATACTAGAGCAAGAGATGACTTTTATGTGACTCCAGTTCATCTTAGGGTGGCTGCGAGGGATCCTTTATTGAATGCTGGAATATTGTTTAATAATATGCCTGACCACATTAAACGGAAACTTTAAAAAAAAACTTTAAACAAAAATTGCAGGGGAGTGCCTTATTTGTAAGGGGTTCTAGTCTGTATCTGAATTTTTGATGTATAGGTGAGGCACTTAAGTTGTGATCTAAAAATTCGTTAATTTAAAGCTGTTGATGTAAAATTATAATTGTTCATAAAACTATTAATGAAATCTTAATTTTAAGAATTTGTATAAACGTGTCCTTTTATTGTTTTGAGTTGTATATTGTTGTTACATACTTCAACCTCGCTGCTGGTGAGATGAATTCCTAGTTTTTGAACATTTTCTTCAACACAGACTTTTTCAGATTTAAGAAACTGTTCTATATGCTTTTAAAACTTTCATTGCTGATTGATGATTACCAGAGCATTTTTTATCTATAAAACTCGGTACAAGTATTTTAAAATATTTAATTCATCTATTATTTGTTTAACAGGATGCAAGATTATGGAATAGACTAGGAGCAACTTATGCAAATGGAGACAAATCGGAAGAGGCTGTAGATGCATACCATAATGCTTTGCAACTGTCACCTGGGTTCATCCGTGCTCGATACAACTTGGGTATAACATGTACACATCTAGGAGCTCATAGGTACCAGTCAGATATATTTTGTTTCACTTTAATATTATCAGGTGCATCAGTTGGCCACTCCTCGCTAAAGAAAGCCCCGCTATCTTGCCCTGATGCTCTGAATATTTTAATAAAATTGTGTTGGTGCCTTATGTTTGTGCAGGCCATTCCGTTTGTCCAACTTGTAGGAGATGTTTGGGCATGCAGGTCGTCCATCAAATTCTAATTTCCAGCGCCTATTCTCCATGGGTACACTTCATAGAAGAGACAGTAGCTCCTCAAAAATTCCCAAATTGTTGTATTGTTAAATCGAATAGTGAGAAATTAAAATTTCCTAATATCTACATTAATAGTTTGTCACTGAAATGCTTTTGACAAAAAATAGACATATTTTTGTGAGAGTATTAATTTAAAATATTGTTATTTATTCTTAAATTAATTGTATCTTGCGGATATAAAACCAAGCTTTTAAATTTAGATTTGTTCGTATATGTTGTATGTATATCACAAAAAATATACTTTTCTCAAGCGTTTTTGATGATTTCTCATCAACATTGAAAATAGGAAATAAGACGGTAGTAATTTAAAATGAGTGAATTGAGATCTACAAACAATATACCACGACTACTTAAAACACAAAAATTTTATCTTTGATGGCTCTCCATTATATGAAGATAAAACATATTTCTTTTTTCTCGTTATTTAGTAATGACGGTATTATTTTATAATTCCTTTTAATTTGTTCATTTTTATTTTAGTAATAATAATTGATCTTAGCGATTCTAGAGAGATTCTTAAGTGTGAGCCCAGTAATAACGAGTCTGATATTTGACATCTAAGATTTTTTTTTATATGTCTAGAGGATTATTCTCCTGGAAATGATGATCTATATAATTTTTATTTTTTAGTTATACTATGTGTTTACAATATATGCTATATATATTGTCTTGCAAAAAAAAACTTCTGAAAATGTAGTCTTGAAGTGTCAAGATTTGTAGAAGAAATTCTTAGAGCTCTTATGGTATATAAATTATGAATTTATAAGAGTTTTCGTGTATGTTGAAATAAGGTACTAACAATTTAAATTTTAGATTTCATGATTACATTTTGTTTATTTTGTACATAACAAAACTTTGATTATGAATGTAATGGCGATAAATAGATATTTTCCTGTAAACATTGTTATATAATATGTTTCACACATATTTTTGTTTGAATACTTGTGCATAACCCTAAATAGGCATAGCATTGAGGAAACTCTAATCAGCACTTGAAGGTTTGAAGTGTCCAAGATAATGGATACTGGCATGGTAGTCTTGACAATAGGGTACAAAACCCTAAAGATGGTTTTTAAATAAAATAAATAGTTTTGCCCCATACATTAAATGTTTGAAGCCAGATAATTTATTAATTTATATTATTATGGAAATGTAATTTACCCTGATATAGACTAAAACGTGTATTAGGCACTTTGTTCTATACTTAGTCATACAAAGAAATAATTTGAATCCAATCCAATAATAAAGTTACAAATAATTTAATATTTTGGTGCTTTTCTCAGAAGTGTTTAGCAGAAAACTATAATTTTTAAAATGTGTTGGTATAATGATAGAGCTATAATATATGATTCTTTGCTATATTGCCATATTTTAACTAGTCTTAGACCTGTAAAATTAGACAAAAAATGTATCTATTTCAACAAAAAATACACTGGGAAAGTTCTTTTGTTTTAAAAGGTAGGTTTTGAGCTACAGATAAAAAATATACTGATTCCTCTGCCACAAACCCATTCAGGATCAACATTTGGTTTATCTCAAATACCTCAATTTCCTGTTTCCTTTATCATAAAAACTTAAGAATAAAAAATGGACAATCAGATTTCTAAATTTAGATTTTTTAGTGGTCTAAATGTGGAGAGTTTTATTAACAACTTTCATTATCCATTTTACCCCTTTTCTATCATCTTCAGAAAAACATCAAGAGATAAAAAATGTTCAGTGGAATTTGTTTCATCAAAGTATTCTTTTAGTTTCATAATGCTATTTTTTTCTTCGATCTAGGAAAATTTTATTTTTTTTACTAAGAGATATTTTTAAACCTTAAACTTTAGTTACATTTTAGAATCAGTAAATTATTGCTCTATTGATCGAAATCAACCATTAACCCTCAAAGTGGCAGACTGCAGTCTCTCGGGCGCAAATGCAACCCGCTCGAACCTTAGCGAGAATTTGCATAATCGATAATTTAATCCACTTAAAATCACCCAATCGTAATAAAACAGGCACCATTGAAAAGGAAATGAATTAAACTTTAATTTTTGTATTTACAACTTTTTCGTACAACATATATTTACATATGTAATCATTGTTTTAAAATATGCATATCGGACTACAGCTATTTCCGCACGCGATTCTGCATACAATTGTGCTGTTATTTCCCACTTCTTCAACGGGCAACACCATCTACAGAAGTATTTCTATCGAGATTATAAAGCTACCATTGGATTCGTCAAGATTTTATCTTTCTAATAGTGCCTTCCAATCAGATGTCACTATTTTACAGGATTAATTCAAAAGAATTCTCTAAACCCTTGCGATTGGACAGTTTTCAACCAATGAAAAAGCCCATTTGTCAACCGATATTGGGAAGGGACTGCCTTATGTTTTGACAGATTTCTTTCTAACGGATGGAAGTAAACTAGAAAAAACCAGTTTTTTGTTCGTCTAGACAGCAGTGGAATGTACATATCTGGTGAGAACGTCTGGCGCGTCCCTTTCCCACGGTATTCAAATGACCCGTGCTATCTCGCCGGCGAAGTTTCAGTAGATTGATGTCATTTTGTTATTCAAATAAAGATAACTCAAACACTTTTGTGAACTAAGGAAAGGCAAATATACCGTTATTTTCTTTGATTTATCCTCTACAATTTGTTATAATAATATTTCTTTTTGGGCAAAGCATATATTAGTAAATTAAAGTTTCAATCTAGGCCCAGTTTTGTTAGCATAGTGTATTTGGAACATAAAAACTGTGTTTTTCAAAATAAGAAATTTGAAATTAATAAATGTTTTTATACAGTTCTATTTAGAACTAAATTACAAAACTTTTTTACGCTTACGAAAAAATTAATTAAAATTTTTACTACTTGTTATGTAGGCCTAAAGTTGAACTTTTTCCTTTTGTTACTGAACATTTTTTTGTTTCTTGAACTAATAACTTTTACAATTTCGAAAGAAACTAATTTTTAGTGGCATATTTGAATTCTTTGAAGTTTCTTCTACAAAAAAGCTATTGAACAGTTTTGGATTGGGGTTCATTTACTATTTTTGGCGAATTTTTAAAAATATGCTTGCAAAACGCTATAAACGGGCTTTTCAATTTTAGCTTTAACGATGCCAGTTCTAGGGTTAAAAAAAAACTGTCTTATGAAACAGTTTAGTATTTGCATTATAAATTATTAATAAACAAATTCCAACTTACACAAAACTGAACGCCAACGCGATCTATCCGCGGCAGTTGGCAACTCAATTTTAACACTGCTGTAGGTATAGGAATATCGTACAGTCCCATCAGAAGGAAATTAATAATAAATACACAATGGAGAACCGATAAAAGAAAATATGGCCTATTGAAACTTTAATATGCTGACTATCTATCATAAAAAGTCCGAAACATAAGCCAAAGCCGTTAAATAAATACATGAAGAAATAAGCTGACATTTAAGGTAGCGGTGAAGAAAAAAAATGCCATTAAACACGACCGATTTAGCACAAATAAGACGTAAAAACGAATTATCCCAAAATATCAAGATATACTATGGTATGCAGAATTAAATTATCTTTCGAATGGTCACCTCACAATTTTAATAAAGGTTCGTTTAACTAAATACAAAGCTTCCAAAGGTTATGAATCCAGGGAAATTTACCAACTCAGCCTACAAACAAGGCCAAGCCATTTCAGCACACTCCCTGATTGGTCGACGCCATTACAGGCCACGATGTTCAAAAATACCTCGCAGTAGACGCTTCTTTCAAATTAATAATTCAGGCACAAATAAAGAGTTTGTTTCTTTAAAAATTTGTTTAAATTAAATAGGATTAAATAGAACATGTAAATTAGGATATAAGTATCCTATCATAAAATCATTTTCAATCACCAAAATTTGTACCCATTTAAGCCTATGTAAATAATTGGTAATAATGATTTTGGTAATGAGATTAAATGTGAACCCCAATTTGTGAACAATGCTTTGAAAAAGACGCTATATTCAGTTAAAAGTGCATGCTTGACCTAAACAGACATATTTTTTCACGCCGGCTCTCTTCGCTAGATTTTACAGTTAAATATATCAAAACGTCTGGAAATCATTTCGAAGACGAATTCAACAGATATTGGGTGAGAGAAACCCATTATATATGAACATTTCTGAGTTATAAACTTTATTTACGAGCAAAATTCATAACCAAAATCTCATAGTGATAAAATTTGTGTACCGAACCATCAACGTTAAGACACTTTTTCTGAACTTTCTTTTATTATAATCATCCTCATCATTCAATGTTCTCATTAGATTTAAGTGAAGTTATAATTAATTTTAAGATATAGATCTAGTTTGTGATTAATCATAGGTATAGTTGTGGATGGATCCGGCTGAAATCCCCTAGCCCGAGATTAAATTAAATTCATGATATTGACAATACCCAAATAAAACAAACACAACCTATTTATTTAAAGAATTTAACTTTATAATAATAGTGAGACCATTTTGTATAGAATCTCAAATGTAAATGAGTTATTATTCTATGACCGATAATCCCAGGCTAGCCAAGACAAACATTCAGTGAAGGGATTATAGACAAATTTTATAAACTGTGATGACAATTACATACATATATATATATATATGTATATAACAAAAATGTTCTAAGTGTAAATTATTGTTAATTAGAATTATTTGAATAATTAAAGAGTTACTAATTGTTTTTGTGTAAATATTGTTGGTGTTTATTCCTTGTTATAAGTTAACATAACATTTTAAGTTATTTCCAGTAAAGGCAGATAAATTTAGACAACATTGGATCAAAATTAATTCTTTATATAAACAAATAAAGCATTCTTGATTAAATCAATATTAATTAGGCTACCAAAAGGAGCTTAACAATATTAAGCCAATTTATATTAGATTATTCATAGAATATATCACCTCTTGTTGTGTAATACAGCTTTCACTTAGTGTATTTTTTTTATTTACTGTTTAATTTTCCTAAGCTAACTGTGTATAACGTCAATACTATTAACTTGTTAATTTTAATTCACTTTTTATATCATGCGTTTATTCACAACTAACTACGATTTTGTCTATAGAGAAGCTGTAGAACACTTGCTGATTGCTCTTAACCAACAAGCAGCAGGTCGAGGCTTACAAGGAGAAAAGTCTTTAACCATGTCTGACACAATATGGTCTACGCTAAGATTAGTTATATCTTTACTTGATAGAAGAGATCTTGCACCCGCAATCAACAAAAGGTAATTTACAAACTTGAATATAAAAAACTAGTTTCTAGGTTTCATTTCAGTCAGTTTGGTAATTGCTTAAACCTTTGACAAGTATTACAAAATACAATTAAATAAGGAAGTTAAGGCAGTTCTAGAACAGTGATCCTAATGTTTTTATAATACTTGAGTACCTCCTAAGAATTTTGTTGAGTCGGCGTACCACTGTTTATGATATAACTTTTTGAAGAGGTTGAATAAGTTCTATAGACTTGTGATTAACTTAACAAAATGTATGTAAATCCACAAAACTAGAATTAGCCGTTTATTTGTAATTGCTTTTAAGAATCGGCAAACACAAATTCTTAACACTAAAATGTCTTTATCGGAAGGTCTGGTGAAAATCTTGCTGTTGCTTAAATTTCTTATTAGAGCTTCTATATTAAGTTCAATAGAGCTTATACTATTTTAATCTTAACTCTCTTTCCTTGCACAGTCTATCCTGCACTTTTTTTACATACACTAGCTTTGAAAACCTACATTCACATAAATATGTTGTTACAAATAAAACTAAAAAGTGTAAAATACATTTATTTTATAGATTTTACATAAATTAAATCTGCGTTTTTAGGAAAACATGACTTTCCTCTTTGAAATAGTATTTCATTGAACTATTGATTAGGTCTGTGAAACATTTCTTTGCTTCTGTATCTTCTGCTTTTTCTTGTGAAAATGGATTTCTAATCCAATTATACTTGGAAAAGTTTGTGAATCAATAGTGAACCCTTCTGAGTACTACTCCAAATCCTCTCACATAATGTGGTATGTACCACCGGTTGGTAATCATTGTTCTAGATCAGTGTAGTCTTAGTGAAAGAAAAATTGATGCTCTAAAACACTCAGCTGGTTATGTTTTGGTAACATAATGAAGTGATTTCATAAAAACCATTTTTACTTTTGGGGCTCGTTTTTAAAGTAACTACTTCTTTTAAAGGTGGTCAGAGACAATCAGTATATTGACTATGTGGTTATTGAATGAAATATTGATGTCGACTTTGAAGATTGAAGTGTACTGTTAGTATTGATCAACAATACTGATTGTGCAGCCCCTTACTGTACGGGATTAGGAAGGGTTAATGTGGTTAATTATGGCTAGAGTGAGAAGTAAAACTAAAATAGTTATATGGTGATACAATTTATAGAGAGAAATGAGGCAAAATTTTTCCTTACGAAGATAATATATATAATGATTTTGAGCATGTTGGCAACTGAAATTATTCATGTTCCATTTATTTTTCAGGGATTTAGCCACACTCAACAAAGAATTTGGAATTGCAGACACGAGCTAAGTTGCTAACATTTGCTGTAAAGAAGTAAGTTCTTAAAAAATAAATTTTTATGTAAATTGAATAATTTATTTACAATTTATACATTTTTTGTGTCGGTTTAAAGCAGCATAATTTAGTAGAACCTCCATCAACCTAACAACTTTTACGCTCAATACCTTTTAATTTACCAAAATATTTTCTCCCAATTTTTGCAATACAAATTTTTATTTTTCGAGATAAAACACAAAGCTAATGTAATAAACATTATTTTACAAAGTGTGATTACTTATGATAATTCTGTTCAGAAAAGATTTCCTTAGTTTAAGATCAAAAGCAAGTATCAAGTATCATTAATCGGGTTAACCATCACATAGATTCATTTTAAACAATGTGTCTTTTTATCACAAGTCAATTTGTTTTGGCAGTTCACATCGTGTACTCAATAATCATACATGTGGTGGGGATCGTGTATTGTGTCTTGTATGATAATTTGAATGAGCTCAACTTAATAAATTGTGTGTCGTGTCAATCAAAGGGAACATGTGGTGTTAATGATTGAAGACTAACTAGAGGCAGTTAAAAGAATTTAAATAGGCAATATTTTGTGGCACCCTACTTTGAAGTGTTTGATTCATAAAAATACAGTTTAAAATTACTAAACTATCTTTTCGTAATAATGTTGAATATTGTCCAAAGTTACTTTACGTCTAACTAACTATAAAAAATAACATTTTAATTAATTTATAAAATGTTGGGTTTCTGATACTTCTTTTCTTTTGTTTCATTTAACATAGGTCCTACTATATTTAAACAAATTAATGTAATAATAAATGTAAATTCCTTAAGTTTAAAGATATTAAGTCAAGTTTTCAGAATTTTACATTTTGTAATTTCATAATGTGAATTATTGTTTTAGAAACTTCAGCAAAGGCGCCAAGCAAATGCTCCAAGACATTCTGAACTGTTCAGAATCATCTGTATGGCTATTTAAAAATAAAAAAAATAGTATAAAACTTTTATTATATTTTTAAAATCAAGTTTGAAATTGGTTATATATGAAATAATTTAAGAAAATTAATTTGTATAGACATAATGTTTATGATCGTTACCACAGTGTTATCACTGAACAATGTATAAAATACACAAGGAGCAAAACATAATATTAGAAAAAATATAGTTTCTAATTATATCGAAAGCAATTTAAAAGTACAACACTTATTAATTTAGAATAATTGCTTAAAATAATAGGCTCAATTTTATGAATTAGTGTGAAATGAAATGAATTATCGAATTATTTCAAAGTAGTTATTATTAAAAACTGATGGTATAAAATTATGAAATTAAATTTCTTTCTAGATTGCAATATAGAATAATATATAATAGTATTTCTCTTGTAATGTTTGATTTTTTGTGGGTGAAAAGACAACAAAAAATTGTGAAGAATGAGAGATTTTCTGATAGAAAACAAGCACATTTTTCTATCATGAAGGCAGAATTTAAAGAATGAAGAAATAATGTTCAGGATGAATAAAAGATACAATATCTGTTATCGCTCAAGAAATTGTATAAAATATTGAAGAAAATTTTAATATTTAAAAATGATTGTCATTTATTGTTTTATGACATATAGCAATTCTTGTGAAACGCTAATGGAAAGCTTGGGCTGTTCATTGAACCAATTGCAAGTCAACTATACTAACTGACAATTGAAGGATGAACTTATGACACAAGCAATTCTCACCAGTTTTATAAATATTACAATTTGTTGGACCATATTGTGATGGAAGATAAAGCGTTCATGTTTCGAAATACACCTGAGAACAAGAATGACTAATAGACATCGTTCACTAAATCCAGTCACTGGGACATGAAGAGAGGAGGCATGATGACATGACTATGCTCACATAATTAATTAAAGTCTATGGTAAATAAGTCTTAAAATAACACATTTTATATTCTAATGGTTAATCCCAAAATAAAATGCTTTAGAAATAATGTTTTGGATTTTGTATAATTATTTTTCGAATATCCCTCGTAAACTTGTTTTTCTAATAATCAACCGTAAGTGTAGTTGGTAATAAATTGAATTAAAATTGTTAAATTTTATTTGAGAAATTTTCTTTCTTTTACCTGTTCTGCATCATTGAGGAATCATTTGTTTTTTAATATATTGTAATACAGAATCAAAATATTTAACTGTCAAATTGTAGTGTTAGTCTAAAACAATATGCCATGAAACGAACTTAAATGATTACCCTAGAAAAACCAGAGTTAAAGATACTTGGGGGATTCATGCATCCTGTGCTAAGTATGTTACGTGCTAAGTGGGTTAAAATCGAGAAACTCGTTTGACAGAAGTGTGCTATTTAGAGTCGATAGCACACTCGACTTTGGTCTGGGGTCTGCTAAACCAGTGTTAACGATGTAAAACTCTTGGGGAAGGTAATTTGAGGTTTTCATCTTGAATCTTAAGTTAGCAAATAACACTTTAGCACATTAGCACAAGGGGTTCTTCACTCAAAATTCAAATAGCAGTTTAGCATGATAACGCATTAAGCATTTAGCACAGATTTCATGAATCCCCCCTAATGTCACTTAATATCTTGTGCTATATTTCTAGCTAAAGATATAAACCATTTTAAAATTAATTTAATATTGAAATATATAGTATAGAAGTATAATTACTGCCACTTTAAACTATCTACTAAATATTTGGTGATAAGTATAATTTTAGTTTGTTCGTTACTCTTGTTATTTCTGGGCAAAATCACTAGAAAGTGATTGTATTATATATATTTTTGAATGTTTGACACTAGCAACTTTCATTTTATTCATTGATCATATTATATGTTAAATACCCTTATAAAAAACAGAAAGACATTTTTGTCTGTACAAAATTGTCAGCCTTTCAACACAGGTTGAAAAATGTAAAATGAAAACATAGTTTTTTAAATTTAAACATTCTCAGGCAAAAGTGACACGTTGATAGATTATAATTTTTTTTAGAGAGGTGTAATAACTGTTTAGTAATGTAATGTTTTGTTTTGAAGTAAAACTGATATTCTTGCATAATATACAATAAAGGCTCGTCCATAAAGGTCTCTCAAGAGGAGCCCTCATAATAAACTCACAAATAATATTTATTTACTAATTTGATAGTTATTTTTGTAAAGTTTCACAATTGATACTAATATAAATAAAGGAATAATTGTACTCTGTTGAACCGTAAAAGCATTGGAACGCGCCTAGCGGGAGAATAAGCAATTCACGGTTTTAGGCCTAGATATTACGTGTAAAATCAGTGGACCTTGTACCAAACATAATTTTATTAAATCATTTAAGATTAATGCATGACCAAAACAAGGTATTCAATCGATGTACCAATATCATACCCATCCATCATAAGTTTACGAAAAAGCACCTTTGAAATTAGTAAAAAATATTTTGACTTAAACTGGACCAAATCGAGTTAAATATAATAAAATCTACACATCATCGCACCGAATTTAACAAGTTTTAGTATATTAAACGAACCTACAAAAATAAACAAAACCTATCAAAACACGCATCGAGAAATCGTTAATCCAGAACACATTATCAAATATCCCGGAAAATTCATATGAATAAATACCAGCCAATTTATCTCGGCTTACACCTCGAATGCAAGTCCGCCATTCCGATACTCCGACCATCGTCTTGCTTACGTCATTGATTACGTATCTTACGAATTCTTAGATTAAATCGTCAAAGCTTACGTAGATCAGATCCGCCATTAATAACACAGTTTAAACTACTCAGTGTATGTACGCCAAAATTTATTTATTTGAGTTCAAGTTATTAAAAGAGTTTGTTTCTCCAATATAATTTTAAAAATTGTATAGATTATGAAAACATTGTAAATTAATTTATAAGTTCACCTCATTCATAATACTTCATTTTAATTTTCGGAGTGATCATTAAAAGTGCATTTAAGCTAATGTTAAATACAAGCCTAAAAAATTTTGGGTTCGAGATTATTTGGGATTCAAAAAAAAAAAAAGACGCTAACTCAATTGTAGTGTTACTTGGGAGTATCAATACAGCTACCTAAGAGGGCAGACGTGTTAAATTCTTAGATTACTTGGAAACTATAAAAATAAAGGAAAAACAACCTACCTGGACCTCAGAAGTGGACTCAGATCAACCTTAAATTAGCCATACAAAACTACTAAACCGGTGAGACCCATCCAGGGTATAATTAAACATTAATTAACTTGAATCCAAAAGTAACATTTTTACAAAATTAACAATCCGAACTTGGACTAAAGTTTTATCGATTCTAATTCATGGTGTTCATGTATCACATTGTCTCATATAGGTTATGATTAATTTAAATAAGTTTGTAACCGTAAATAAGATAGAGATATATAGGCTATATTTAATTGTGGTGAGGCCGGCGAGAACCGTAAACCCCCGATAGAGTCATATTTCATAATTTGTCAACCTAATGAAGTTGTAATTATTAATTGTGTAAATGCAGTAATAATGAATCGTTATTAAACAATGTATAAATTTTAATGGACAATTTAAACCATCCCTATACATAAACATTTTAGTGAAAAGGATTAATATATGTTTTTGAATATAACCAAGTGGAAATTGGCTTATGTATTTAATTGTGTACATTGGTGAATAATATGTACATCATTTTTGTTTAATTCTATTAATTAACTTTGAATTATAATAAATATCAAGTATTTTTGTTACCCTGGACTCAATTGCATTTTATTTCAAAGTTAATTTGGTGATTTGATTCAGGACTTTAATCATTAGAATTATTACTAGACACTAATGTATATTAAAGATTACAATAATCACTGATTGGATTAAATTCGTTATTATTTAATTTGATTTTGAATTTATGAAATATACCAGACATAATGTTAACCCATGAGTAGGCTCTATATGGTCTGGAAATCTTAAATGTTGTAATCAAAATAAATTTAAATATCACTTTTAAAATTAATCGCAATATTAATATTATTCAAATTATTTTCTCCAAATTTTGTTAACACATTTGTCAAGAATATATTAATATATAATAACCATAGGATAACTTACCAGATATTAATAAACTTATTACATTTTCAATAAAAGAAAGTTCCTATAAGCATAAAACAACTATACAATCGGAAAACTGTAGAAAACAATCAGGACTTCAATCGCGGGCGCTAGCCAAAGCAGCCTGAGCTATTGCGCGCAGTTAAATTGAATATACATGAAACCGTGCGATGATATCAATCGACATGTTCTTATGGCTTCTCTGTGACTCAAGTATCCAAATATGCTGAAATAAATTTAGCCGGTAGTTAACAAAGTTGTTGCCAACATAATTGGCACTCCACGTTTACAAAATACTAGGCTGGTTAGTGATGGTTCACCTGCATCTCAATAACAAAGCATCCTAACCACAAAATAGTAAAAACTTGTGTAATAGTATTCTCACAATTATATCATTGTTCTCGACTGTGGAATTCATTGCTATTTGGGTTTATGTTTTAAATATTATTTTATTGTATGCATGAGCATTGTTTTTATTACATATTAGGACCTTCGCTCACGGGACGAGAGAAAATCGAACCGAAAGATACTCGAAGGGACTCCACCTCCACTCCAAACAATTTACATCGCTCTTTTGCAATTATTTTATTTCAATTGGGCGCAACTAACAGCCGTACTCATGATAGTTCCGTTCGATGTACCTGTATTCTATGATTCCTTCTTTTCATCCGTCGGTCAGTACCAATAAAACAATATCTTCCTCATCATAAACTGCTCATTTTAAAAACTTTTCAAGAAGAAAGTTTTTTATCTTCTTGGTTCATGACTGTGATAAAAAATCGGAGGACATATCGCATAAGACGCATGACGCTCGTAGCGCTTCAGTTCGAGTCTGTCTCGCCCCATGAACAAAGGGCCTGTATAAATGATTTATCCTGAGCTATATAGTTCTGTTAATAAAATAATTTAAATTTTCAGCATATTATTTTGCATACTTTACTAAAATCAAATGTAATAAGTAGACTAATTTTGGCAATTATTTATAAAAATACATACAAGTGAGTGTATGTAGAGGAAAGAGCCCCTTCCATAACTACAAGCTGCCACTCATAATATGTGCTTAAAATCATTTTTGACAGTTATATGCTAGATAAAGGTAACAATAAACTTAACAGGCTTATAGCTCAATTGCTGTCACAGTTTAACATGGTTGTGGAATTAAAATAATTCAAGCATACTTAGGTAAATACTGTACTTAGTTTCAAAACAGTTGGCATAGTAGACCACAGGTATACTTGACTTATAATCAGTAAAGTTCATCGAACCTGTAAGGGTCCGATGCTCCAGTCTCAAATAACGCCAATGACATAATGCGAGCAATAGACAACAATCAAGGTGTAATGAGGGTTTTTATCATTAGTGATAGTTGTATTATCAATCTCTTTTAGGTCCCTTTTCAATCTCTCTCTTACAGATCTGTTTTCTACATCATATTCAAGAAGTACGAGTACCAGGCTCTCGATCTTCTGAACACAGGTGAATCTGTTTTTTTTGAATCGTCACCTGTCCTGGAGCTGGAGACAAACGTTTGACTAGACTCAGGGGTTTACTTGTAATTTTTCCAATACCAGAACGCTACCAGAAGTGATGAAAATTTTCCTTTTTCGGAAATTTTCACTTCTGAAACCCCTACTTTACATATCTTTGGTGAGTTTGAGGATGCAGATAATATGCTTACTTTCATAAGAAAAGTACACATGTATTTTAGAAACACAATGTGTATGTCATACTGTTGTAAGCAAAAACTTGGCAAAATATCCGTTACCAGTATAGCCAAGAGGTCTACATCTGGCTATCTGTTTTTAGTTAATAGACTTTATCAGAAATGTAAATCCTCGGTAAAAGACTCTAAACCTAAACACAATTTATGTATATCAAGAAATGACTTTTCTTATAAAAAAAACAATTAAACACAAGCAAGCATATGACAAGAGCACAACACAGACGATTGTTAGTGAATTTTTCTAACGGCACTCAAAAGTCACAAAACTAAACAACATCACAATATCAATGACAAAGCGACCAGCCACTTTTTAGTTTCTGATAGGTCATGAGAGGTAGGTCATGTAATGGGCGCACAAGCCCAGGTGTAGTCGGATGTTGCCGAGTTCAGTGAACGCAAGCAGACAACTTGTTAAATCACCGTGTGGTTAGGTTTAAATATTTTCCTCTTTCAGGGCGCCTTTCGACCTTTTATTTGTGACGGCGTTTGTCAGTGTACAGCCATTGTTTGTATGTTTTCCGTGTTGTGCTCTCATTTGGGATATTTATTTTTTAATTAATTAATCATGAAATTAAATGTGTTATCGATAAGTATTAATCACTAAATGTGGTCCAAATTATATCATGTTTGGTCTTATTTTAAATACAATAATCTCATCAAAATGTTATAAATTTTTTCTTGCCGAAAAAGTTAATGTAACAGTTTAAGCATCGCTGGTTTTAAGACTTATTGACCGCCTCCACTCTGAAACATCAGTCTTTTATTTGTAATCGTTCGCAGCGCTCGCCGAACATCAAAGGCGTGCCGCGAGGCTGGTTAAAGGGTGACCGGTGCTCCCAAGTTGTCCCATTTCGATTCCAAGCTGAGGGAGAATGTGGGAGACTATACTGCAGTTGGCTCGCGTAGTCGCAACGCATTGTATTATGGGGAAATCTTGAGGTTTTTTATTGGTGATTGGCAAACGTAAAATTCTGAAACGAGTGTTGAATGAGCGTGATTGAGGGAGTAGATGATCCAGTGCAACGTTAAAACAAAATGTAAAAAAATTAATAAAAAGCAGTACCGGAACGACATTCCAGCACCAGGAAACCCCTGAGTACACGTATCGAGTTTCTTGTAAATAAGCAGATCATTCAGTACTATTAACAGTGTTAAGTGCATTTTTCCTGTCTTAAAACATCCATATCTGTCTAAACTCACACTTACTTTGTAACAGAAACTTAGTGGTTCTATTTGAAGAAGTTTTGAATGAAAGTGAAGGACCTCTTACAGTTTTATCTTCTTTATAATGTTAACGTGTCCAGGAATCCATTGCAGGTATCTATATATCTAATTCCGTAAGTCCAAATTTTACAATGAAATTGTTAGCGAATGGGAGATGGTAGAAAGCTGGAAGAGGTTTCATTTTAACGGTCTAGACATGAAATTTTGGGGGAAAATATAAATTTTCCTTAATTGTGTCCCGAAAATTTGTTACGGAATAAAACAATTCCCATTTAAATAGCATGGGAATATATAGGTGTAAATTGTATATACAGTAGAACCCCTCTTAACCGGGGTCTGGTCGGGACCGAGACCCTGGCCAGTTACAAGTTTGGCCGGTTGATCCGAGGTTCCCGGAAAAATAGATGTTTGTTAAAAAATAACCTACAATACATATTTCATAAATAACTAAGCAAATATGACGTTATTGCAACTGATTTTATTGTGTGTATTGTACATACATAAG
Organism: Philaenus spumarius; assembly: GCA_018207615.1. Classification (NCBI taxonomy): domain Eukaryota; kingdom Metazoa; phylum Arthropoda; class Insecta; order Hemiptera; family Aphrophoridae; genus Philaenus; species Philaenus spumarius. Next base: position 23,579 of record JAGFPH010002647.1, on the reverse strand, counting down.
CAAACAAGCACCAATAAATTAAAACGTATATAAACTTTGAAAACTTAATTTAAATATACTGTAAACTTAAGTTGTCACGAAATGCAGTACAGGTTCCGACAAAGCAACAGTTGAAGAAAGAGAAACAAAGGATGCCGCTTTGTTAATTGATGATTCTAAGAAAAAATACAGTTGCCGCGGAAGCAAGATTTGATTCCCCTCTTGCTTCCGCAGCAATTGTATTTTTTCTTTGAATCAATTGACAAAGCGGCATCCTTTGTTTCTTTTTTCACCCCTCCTCCGAGCCTGTTCCCTACCGCACACCTAACGTTGCGTCACTCTGCTTTATTTTCTAGGAAATGTTTGCCAAACAATCAATGTTTGAGACTTCGGCCAGTTAATATATTTGACTCTGTTGTTCCTTGGGATAGGCCGGTTAATCCGAGGACCAGTTGATCCGAGGCCGGTTAAGAGGGGTTCTACTGTAAATTGGAAAATTCAGCTATTACAACAACACCTGAATGTGCAGTTTTGTGATGTGTTTTGTTATTGTAGCTGTGTTTTTGTATATATAGCCTACATATTGGGACTATTGCCCCTACAAGCCACTAGTATAATTGTATGTTTGTTAAGAATTTAGGTTACATCCTTAATCGTGCTTATGTAGCAGAATTATAAGGAAAGTTTACAAGCTAAAATTGCCTAGAGAAATATTTTAGAGTCATAATATTATGTTGATTGATACTATGTTATCTGCAATATTGTCCAGTCATCAGCGTTAAAAAACCGTAAAACTGCAATTTTGGGAATGATTTTCGTAAAAATTTGGATTTAAGCTCTACTTACCTTCTACTTCAAAATCTACCTTGTGCCGAACCGGTTTTTTCCCATAAACTCTTTTCATTTTTTAGGGGTAAAAACTACCCCTTATTGCAAAAAAAAAAATGAAAAATTATAGATTCTAGCATGTAATGAATTTAGATTCTAGTTTAAATGAATTATTTGTAGATCTCTTGACATTCTCGAATAAGTTTATGATTAATCAGAAATATTCAACCCCTGTAAATTATCCCCTGAGGGTAGTAATTTTCAAAACTTTAATAATATTTATTAGAACTTGAAATGGTTTAAAAGTACATCATTTTAAATTATTGTACTTTATTTGAATGAAATTATAATTTGTGAGACAATTCAATCCTTATAAATCAGCCCCCTGAAAAAATTAATTATTAAAAAATAATTTCAATGATTTTTTAAATTTAAAAATTATTTAAAAGTGTATTTATATTGAATTAAGAATATTTCACTAGTGATATAAAATTTGTTGGTTTTAAACACTTCAACCCTTATAAAAATTGAGGTTATAATTTTTTGTTCAATGTAACTGTAAGTCTTAAAATTACCCTTACTAACCCTACTAATTGAAAATTACATTAATAATGAAAGAAAATGATAAAAATTTGTTTATACTGAATTAAATGTTTTATTATTTTTATTTATTTAAAAAAAAAAAATTGTTAACATTAAACCTCATCATCGCTGTTCTTCTTCCTCTTCCACTCTCTTGTTCTGCTCCTCATTCACTTCCTCATCGCTCTCAGTATCCACGTCTTCCTCTTGATCCACAATTGTTGCCCTGTTTAGGCAAGTGTCTTCACTGCAGGTTCTGCGCTTTGCATTGCAAAAAGAGTCCTACTCGTCGGCAACCGCATACTGAACCACATCCCGTTTTGCAATTGCAAAATATCATTTACAAAAACTCTTCAGATGCAGGTTGATTTGGATTTTTGATTGGATGTAAAATACCTTCAGTTTTAATCCAACCCCAATTAAGAGGATTCATATTTTTATTACCCAGCCACATTTGGGTTTTCAAATACACTCTCTTTATGTGCTTATTTAAATAAACAAACATATATATATCTACACACACATTGATTAGAAAAGACCGTTTCACCATGTGCCAGCTGCTGCTCGATTGTACGCTCCATTTTTTCTGTCTTTGTCCCTATGCTCCAAAATTTTAAAAATATGCAGTTGGTTTTTTGACTATAATTCCCTTATTTTTAAGTTATAAACTTTAAAAAAAAATTTTTTATAGAGAATTTTAAGTGCTTTAATGTCATATCAGTTAAACAAATTTGCAGCCCTTATTTTTGAAAAGGATTGAGTTCAAAGGGCTTGGATAAGCTACAAATAGTATGTGAATGCAAACTTTGAACCGCCATATCTCATTCAATTTTTATGATACAAAGATTTTTTTAAATCTTAATTTTTAGTAAGAAAAACAATACAATTAACATTTGAAAAAAATTTCATATCATGAATAGTTTTTGGTTTATTTAAGAAAAATGAATTTTTTCCAAAATTACAAAAATGCAATTTGTAATTAAATTAATAATTTTTTTCTAAAATAAGCATTCCAAACTGGACAAATCACTTGGATCTTATCAATAACACCTAAACGAAGTTGGTTGCAAGTGGGTTACAATTAATTTCAATTAGGGTGGTAACGGCAAGGACGTAAAATTGTTAAATGTTTTAAAAAAAAGAAGTTAATTTGTTATTGTTTTAAGTCAGTCAATTCTTATGCAAAATACTTTTATCAGTGCTCATTTAAAAAATTGTTTATGTACTTTAAAAAAGGTCTCTTGAAGTTTCCAAAAACATTTCACCATTTTCAAGTTATTTAAGGTTGAAGGTTTTCAATTTCGGGTTCTCGAAAAATAACCGTCCTTCAACGAGCAATAACTCAGTTCGTATTGGGTTTACAGAAGTAATTAAAAAAATGAATCTCTTTGTTTTTTTATTAGCTACATTTTTGTTTCGATGATTTTTTCGATAAAATAAAAACTTTTTAAGTTATTTGTGAAAAACGGTTAAAAAAACATGTGTTTTGTCAATGAAAATCAATCGCTATCGATCTCTAAGTTAATTTTGATTAAAAAATATTTCATTACCACTAGGGTAAAAGCCCGCTTCGATTTTGAAGAAGGTTATAATATATACTACCTAAATCCCCATTTTCAAGAAAATCAATGTTGATTCTCAAAATTGAACGTGAAAACGGCTGATGACTCGACTACAAGTATAGCCAGACATTCTGTTACCATGCTTGAACTGCAAAGTATTAAAATTAAAATCCATTACTTATATCTGCAATCCAGACTCCCGATCCCTAAAGGTTGGGACACACATGAGCGCAACGCATCACGGCCTAGTGATGGCCATATCTCGGCGTTCTCAGTGAGACCACACTTTACCGTAGCACGGCTGTGTGTTGACTAATTGAGTAATTACTTACAAATAACTTGAAAGTTGAATGAGATGGTTTTCCAAATTTGCTCCTTGTAGACCACGTTTTGATATTTCTCGTTGGTTTGATCGTAAATAATCGGAAACTTTCTAATTTCTTCTATGAGTCTTTCGGGATCCATACCGTGGCCGCACCGTCAACGAAAAAGTAAACAAAACTTAACTGACACGGCGCGTCCCGTGTAGGGTGACACGGCGAGCCTCCTGTGCAGTGATGTTAGGACTATTCCATACGTTTCTATTAGATTATTCCCTTGCCGTGTGTTGACCAACAATAGTGGTGCGGTGCGGTCATGTGTGTCCCGACCTTAATGAGTGCTTGTTGGATTGAATGACCCCTTTGTATATTTGTAACAGGAATTCTTTGTACCCATTTACATCTTGCTCCAGGTGAAATAGATTGTTATTTTTAAGTAAGTTACTGATTGTTTCTATATGTCCAGGTCTATTGAAGTATAAATAGAGAATCAATCTATTTACTCTTAAATACAGTAAGAGGTGATCAAATATCAAGCTTTATGTGTGAGGCTTCAGTTCGGCTATTTTCAATTTATCTACATGGCCTAAAGGTGGGTTCTTTTAGTATTTGTTTAATCTAGTATTAACCCTTAAATTTTCCATGCTAATTTTTTGCAATGTCAAATCATTTCGGTGCGTGTGCAAGCATATTTTCAAAAATTCGTCAAATATAGTATAATTATAAACCAATCCAAGTAAAAAGGTTCAAAGAATTCATATATGCCAGTAAAAAATGGATTGATGTAAAATGTACAAGTTATTAGCTTAAGAAACAAAACAATTTCAGTAACGAAATTAAAAGTTCAACTTTAGGCCACATAAAAAGTACCGGTACCGGTAGTAAACATTTTTTGTAATTTTTTCAAAATGTACAAATGTTTTGTAATTTAGTTCGAAATAGAACTGTATAAAAATATATAGCAATTTCTTATTTTGAAAACACCAGTTATTATGTTCCTACTACAAGACTGCTAACAAAACTAGCCTAATTTGAATAGTAATTTAGAAATATATGCTTTGCCCAAAAATGTAATATTATCAGAACAAAGTGTACAGAATAAATCAAAGAATTGATCTGTAAACTTGAACACAAAATTATATCAAACGAATAAAAACCTCTCACGTACAAATTCTATACAAGATACCGTGTGACCGACAGTTATAAGTGAAAAGGTTTCATCTGAGCTTTGGAGTTTGGATGCGCAGTGGGTCTAGAGGTCAGTAAGGTGGGTGGGGGAAGCGGCCGTCTCGATCTGTTTCGTGTGTTGTTAGGCTCCTGTTTCCCCTACAGTGTCTCTGTCAGTCCCCACGCGGCCTCAAACTACAACCTTGTACCTCACCTCATGCGCTGGTGACAGCGCAGATGAAACCTTTCCGCTTATATAACGGTCACTTCCAAAGCGTGAGAAAGCCGAGTTTTGAATTTCCCACTTGTCTGCATTCCCAGGACTGTACCGTTACAGTAAATGTGGTTTGCTTTACACGAAACGAAAGATTGAACTTTTCTCTACAAATCGATATAAACATATTTATACAAATATGAATTGAAAGAGATATATCAAATCCAAAATACGCTGTTTCATTGGTTAGATTAGGGTTTTCAATTGCAAGGGTTTACAGAAACCTTTATATTTTCAAAACTTTAAGAGTGACGTCTGATTGGAAGGCAGTTTTAGAAAATTCAAACTTTGACAAATCCAAAGGTACTTTATTATTGTCAAAATATTTCTGTCGAGCGATTTGAGCCTTAGAAAAGCGACATATTTGTGTAATTTCCTATTGCTTTCTTGTGATGCATCAATTGATTTAGAAAACTACAATTTTAAAACAATGATTACATATTTAAAAAAATACGTTTTAGAACAAATTTGTAAATACAAAAATTAAAGTTTAAATAATCATTTCCTTTTCAATGGTTTTTTTTTTTATTGTGATTAGATGGTTTTTAGTCTAAATATTAAATATTCTTAGTGAAATATTCAATACAAAGTAGAGCTCTCAATTGAGTAGTGTGAGACCCCAGCGAGCACATAATTAATTTGGTTATAATTATGTATCCTAATTTAGAAATAACTACTATAATGAAATTTTCCGATGAATCCAAAAAACACATAATACCGAGTAATTAATGAAACATGTGCAGTGAAAGATTGCAATTTACCGGACGCACTATTTCACTCGCACCCGCTTGCATGTATGTATAGGTAGTACCATTTAGGATGGCTCGTGGTTTGCGCAGAAGCAGTAATGCCCTTCTCCCTCCAACAATGCCTTTGTCGTTTTGTAAGAAAAGTACAGTCTGTGTCAAATCCATCGATTAGACGGGCAGCCAAGCAATTTTTAGCATTGGACGCTCTTTCAATTACAAGTTTCTGCACAGTACTAGGATTATTTAAATAGGACAAATTTTATATATTTGTAATCTGCGTGATATGTTGCAACTAACAGTATAAATATCTTCCAGTTTGGTAAATTTTCGTAATTTATATAATAACAAATACTTCGATTTTTTAAATCGAGACATGAAAAAGTAGTAAAGCGTAAACTTTTTTTATATTTAGGGTAGAAAGAAACTTCAAGCGGCAAAGTTGTAGAAAATTTGTTGATCTACATATTTTATTTCAAACATTTTTCAGTCAGATGTTTGGTTTGTCCACAAATCGCTTGCAAATAAGCGTAACCAATATTATCAGGTGTCGCGTTGCTCCCACGGTCCCACCGGACGTATAGGCCTAAGTTAGTGCTTTTCAGCAATGTCTTGTCTGTATATCATAGCCTCGTTACTATATACTGTATAAATGACCTTGTATCATAAATATATTAGTATAGTATAAGGTATAATTTAAAATATGAAATATATGTTTGTTGTGCTTACTTACAGTACTTAAAAAAACACAGTCCCCAACCGCTTCGAAAACTTTCTACACAACAAGTTTCATAATCAAGAAAGTATTTTTAAATTAGTGGAAATTACTACTCTGTAATAAATAAATACATTGCCTGTCACAGTTCCTTTTTTTAATTTGAATGACGAACATACAGAGCACGCGGTGCGACTGTGTACAAACGTAGGTATACTGTTGTCTTTGTTTGAAAGACATTTTTGAACAAACCGAACGTCTGACTGAAAAATGTTTGAAATAAAAAATGTAGATCAACTAATTTTCTAC
>JAGFPH010002647.1:0-16997 GCA_018207615.1 Philaenus spumarius | reverse complement strand
TTCAAAAATCGAATTATTTCTTATTGTATAAATTCCAAACATTTATCATACTACAACATATTTATACTGTTAGATTCAGCGTATCACGTAGATTACAAATATATAAGGTTTATTCCATTTCAATAACCCGTGTACTTTGCAGAGGGTTGTAAGTGGAAGCAGACCCAATGCTGGAATCTGCTTTGCGGAGTTCTGACCGCCACTGTGGTCAAGACAACATAACTAGGGTTGACTGTACAAAGTCCCGCCTTAACTTAGGAGGGGAAGTGTGGTGGGATAGGTTCTCTGTCTCACTCGCACTACCCGCCCTATGCGCCATCCTAAATGATTTTATCTATACCTCGCGCTGTCACCTACGGTAGACTTTTAATGTGTCTGACAAGGTGTAAGAACTATCAAAACTTTTAAAATAGGCCTACTTTATTACACTAAATGTGACTATTATAAATAATTTTAAAAAAATAGTCTTGAGGTTTAACAACATTTTATTGAGTAGGCCTATTTTGAATATATTAGGTCAAACAAGTAAAAAAATATGTTTTTTTAAAAATTAATTTAAAAGTAGTAATAAAAATGATTAGGGCTTGAAAAATACCTTTTACAGTAAATATGTCTGTTTAAATAATTATGTCAAATGTATTTATTAGACCGAAAACCACAGATTCTAAACTTGTTTATATATATATATCCCACCTCATGGACTATACGGTGAGAGAATACGCCAGCGCATCCTGTCGTAACACATTTGACACTACTTGAACTTGTGCTTCATAATGTGCTGCCCTCTAGCGTTCTAAATCTAAAGGAGCATTGCTTTTAACGAAAAGAGAGAGAGAGTAAATCGAGATAGAACTGACCTTGGAGCCAAGGTCTCTAGATAGGAAAGGTTACCTCATTCGGGAAATATCAAAAAAAGTGGAGTGGGGGCTGTGACGTAGTTATTAGTATACCTAGACAGTGATCAAAGCTCTGTCGTTTACGTTTATACGCGTTACTCATTATTTGTGAATGTTTGACGGCTTGTGTTTTTTGTTTAAACTTAAACTTTTTTTAAATTAGTGTATATAAAGTGTTTTAGAAGTGTAGGTAGAAGAAAAAATATATTATTTAGGCCTACAATGGATAGAAAATCAATAAATAAACCTAAAGGTGGTTCCATTTGTGCGATTGCAACTTGCAAATATTATTATGCAAAAGCAAAACAAGAAGGAAGAATATTATTAAATATTATTATACCGTATTTATTATTATTACAAATTAGCAAATAAGTAGTGTTACCATGCTAAATATTTCTCATTTTAGTATTTAAAAAAATATAAATTAAAATTTGTTAGATCGTATTTTTATTTATTATTACATACTAGTCGACCCGCAATGCTTCCCTATTGCTTAATTTAATTTTAAGGGTAGTTATCCCACTGACTTAATAATCAAATTGCAAATAGTTTTGTATTCTCTTAAAAATACCTTAATATTACATAATTTTAGGTTTACAGCTTGTAGGAAGGTAGTTTAATTTGTATTTATTTTATAGGGGTAGCAACCCCATTTCAACACTTTTTCGAGACTTCGGCTCGTCCGGACAGAACACACGAATTGAAAGAAAATTAAAGTTAAACATTAGTTTTTATTTGTTACATTTAGTTTAAAAAAATAAGTTAAAACGTTACCCCACAGAAAAATGTCTTTCCATAAAAACCTAATTCGGACTATTACGAACATTTTAAAACAAAAAATAGCAAAATCGGTCCAGCCGTTCTCAAGTGATGCTTACCAACGAATAGCATTTAATTTTTATTATATAGATTAAAATGTATTATCGTGATTGCATTTTTTCTTTTTTATTCTGTAAAAAATATTAAATACAATTTTAATGTCTGCTTTTTAGTTATATGATTTAAAATGTATTACCAAGACAGCTTTTTATTTTAAATTTTAGTCAGTAAAAATATAGATTAAAATTTGTATGATTATACTTTTGTTATTATTGTAAATTGCAAATTAATGACATAAACATAATGTTTTTGAAAAGGTTAAGATATATTCTTACAATTACAAATGTTGAAATGTGTAACTTAAGTATCATTTAAAAAAACTGCAACCCCAAAAATAGTTTAATACATCTATTTTTAAAAAAATGAGGTGATTTGTACGACGAAACATACATCTTTCATGGTAGCGCGGTGTTTTTGTACTATAATGACGTCACTGGACAGGGAACGGGTCGAGGGGTTTGAGTTTGTTTACATGACTATGAGGTCTTTCCTATCTAGAGACCTTACCTTGGAGCTTGAAGGTAACAGGCTACATCTACAGGAAGTAATCTTCCTGTAAGAAGTGGGGTAGTGTGAGGTCAGTTTGTTTATTCTTAAAACTGAAAGCATTACATCTCTCCTTCGAAACCCAAACAACATTTTATCATGTCTATTTAAATTCTAAATATGTATCTGAGGAAAAATTGAATGTAGCATGCATTTATGTATTTTGGTAGAACTAACTTTAACAAAATTCATAATACCTACCTAATTATGTTTTAATGTAACATTTGTAATTTACAAATTCAAAGACAATACAGTTTTATGAATACCCGTTATAACAATAATATTTCGAACGCATTACATTTAAAATTAGGTATTAAACATAAGTTCAGTAAGAAAAGTTTTCCTTTCCTATTTAATTTCACAAACATATAAATTAAAATAAATATAATTGATAGTAAAATATTTTTTTTGTGATTAAAAGTTGCTAAGACTATCCTTTCCGATTGACCGATAATATCTATCAGATTACCAATATTCGTAATTTACTAGGGGAGACCCCTGCGTGCTCCGCACGCCAACCCCCGTTGGAACTTTCTAAAAACATGTTGTGTTTTATTTATAATAAAGGTGTAGGAGGATTAATAAAACCTCTAAACTAAGATGGTAAATCATGTTAAATGTTCAAATCAAATTATTTCGTATATTTTATAACAACAGTTATAATAAAGGTTAAAAGAACCAGTATGTCTCAGGTGTACACTTACTCAAAAACCTAACCAAAAAGTTACTCACTAAATTACCGTATATTATTAACTAGGGGAGACCCAGTTTTGGTACTATTATCTATGGGGAGACCCCTGCGTGCTCCGCACACCAACCCCCCAGCCCTTCTGAAAACATATGTTATGTTTTATTTATAATAAAGGTGTAGGATTAATAAATAACCTCAAAACTAAGATGATAAATAATGTTAAATGTTCAAATCAAATTATTTCTTATATTTTTTAACAGCAGTTATAACAATGGTGAAAAGAACCAGCAAGGCTCAGGTGTACACTTTAAAACCATAACCTAAAAGCTAGACATACAAAAATAATTGCTTCAAACTTTTAAATCAGCTGTTAATGGAAATATTGGAGCAAACAGCTATATTATGTTATTTTATTCAATTGGTTGCTATGGTAATAAATATAAATACAAGTGTTGGTTTATCATTCTAGGCCTAGCCTAAGAATTTTTTCCGACTAAATTTACAAATATTGAAATAAAAAAAGGTTTTTATCGAAATGAATTATAGCCTATGTCGTTATTCACAAAAACCTATCTTAAAAGATAGAAATCCAAATATTATATAATAGTTGTTTGAAGTTTGAAATCAACTAATAATGGAAATATTATAGGAAAAAGTTGACAACAGCTGTTATTATTATAGTCCATAAACATAACTATGTAATGGCGCTTGCATTTTTGTTAAATATTGAGCCTATTTTTTTGTTGTTTTTGTGTTTATTAGATGCTACAGTTTTTCAAAAAGTATATAAAAACACTCGTGGATTCGAATTTAATATTGTGTCCTGGTGAAGAACTTTCTGAGATTATCGATTTTTAAAAAAACGCACATTTACATTTTTATTTATATAGATAAATAGGTCTACTATATGTCTTATTTAATTTTAATTAGGATGTAACATATTTTTTCTTATTTTTTAATTCCTTAACGTAAGTTTTTATTGGTTTGTGTGTGTAGAAATATGTGTTGGTTCAGTATAGGCCTAACTTGGAAAATATGATTTTGTACTAAAAGCTGGACATCCGGATCAATTATATTATCTGTTATTTAAAAATCATTATTTGCTTCCACGAAAGCAGCTGGATTAGTTTGGTTCTTATTATAAACAGCTGTTTTGTATAGAAATGTTTTTAAATTCGTTTCATGTTAATCTTGTGGGTAAAACCCGACCTTTGAGATTAGCTCACGCCATTAAGGATAAGAATTTTTTACATCTAAAACCTTATTGCAAAACTTCGAAATGAGACGAATTTTTTGACAACTCAAACATTAAATTTGGTCTAGAAATAAGGGAGGAGTTGTGTTCACAAAAATCTGCTTCACGTATTATATATAAACATAGGCACTCTTAGCTTACCTAATGCTTCAGTTATTAGGACATTATTAATAATTGAAATTTCTTAACATGAAACAAAATTTTAATTTCTTTTATTTCTATTACAAATTTTTTTGTTTAGTGATCATTATATTAATTCGTAAACATGGAAATTTGTAGTACCTTTTTTTAGTATTTTTTATAAAAGGAGAGTAATGAAGCTTTTAAATCATTCGAAAGGTACAGAAAACAAAACTTGTGTTATTTTGCCTAAGACAATTAAATTAATAAACTAGGTCTAACCTAAAATTGTATTTCTAAGTTGTTATCCGAATCAGCTGATTTATTTGTTATTTTATGTAATTTATACTGTTTTAGCACTTTAGGATTAGAATAAATTGGGCCTGATTTAACAATTTATTTTGTAAAAAAAAGTAAACTTGGCAAAGATGTACCGTATAAATTCTAACAGTCAATTTTGTAATATAGGCCTGGCTTATTTCTGAAACATATTATTGAGAATATGTTAATCCTGCAATAATGTTTACTACTGTATATTTAGGCCTGGTTTCAAAACTTTAGTTCACAGAAGATAGTAGAACTAGGAACTAGGACTAACATCGTAATGAAAGTCACTCACGTTTCTAAAGCATGTATTTGAGGTTATAATTAATCTTGTAATTACTGTAAATATATTTAAGCCTGGTTTCATAATTTTACAAACCGATGTACAAACGAGCCAAAGATAACGATATTCTTTAGCGAATTTTCCAACTGCGAGCGAGTGTACACCTGAACCTTACTGGTTATTTTAACTTTTATTATAACTGCTGTTATAGAATATACGAAATAATTTGATTTGAACATTTAACATTATTTACCATCTTAGTTTTGAGGTTATTATTAATAATATAATTTTTTTATAAATAAAACAACATATGTTTTTAGAAGGTTCCATTGGGGGTTGGCGTGCATAGCACGCAGGGGTCTCCCCTAGTAAGAAAGAGGTAGTGCGATGGTAGGGGGAACCAGCAGCGGAGGAGAAAAGAACGGCAAAGTGCCCGCATCAGGCTCTATTCGCTGCAACAATACCCAACAATACCAACAAATGCGTCGGTCGTAAATTTACACTTTTCGCCCTATGTTCGGAAGCATTTTTATCATATTTTATCAACCTTATTCAAAAATCGAATATATAGCAATTGTAGGTTTTAAAGTCTACTTTCAGAATCCGTTTGGTAAATTTAAATCGGGCCACACAGGTTAATAGCCGCATTATGAAGATAATGGCTTAAATTGTTTATAGTGAAATTGTGAAAAAAAGCTATTAATGGGACAAATTTAATCTTCCGCGTGTTTGAAGTATACATAATAAACAATCACTTTCTGAAACTGCCTTTCATATTTTAAGTTAACAAAGATGTGAATTTTTGAAAAATGGTAATTTTTAAGCGTTAAAAAACGTTTGATTGGTGTCTATTAAAAACCATTTTGTGGGGTGTTTAATTCTCTACAAATGTCCCATTGGTATCGTGATCTACTCATAACTTTTTATAATATCAACAGAAAATCCAAAGCGTCCTAATTTATTGTTATTTTTATTTATAAAATATGCGCAAAAGCTCCTTTCCTGAGAGTTTTTTTTTTTACATACCTATGTGCTACCCTTAAAGGCACTGCGATGTCGCTTGTTGTTAAATTCAATAACAAAATTAGAGTTTTTTTTGCTCTATTAGCTGGGCTATATCTAATAGGACTACCACTTTCAAATGATAGACAGGAAAGATATTTCTGTGGCACCTTTTTAATGGAAGGCCCGGGAAATGACATATTCTATAAAATGCAATTAGTATACATTTTACAATTATTATTATTTTAAAATAAATTTTTAAAAACTCTTCAAAACTTGATGATAACCACTAACATGAAGTAGTCTTACCCCTACCACAAAGCATGTTGTAAAGTTATTAGCAAAAACAACCACCAAAATCGCATACTTTTTCGAGCGCCATTTTGGAAGTGGAAATAATGAACATTCGATTTGCCTCTAGTATATAAATGAAATATAATTCTCAACAAAAAAATTGCCTTGATTAAAACAACCTTCAAGGATGTCTATAACAATCAGATTTTGTGTTAGACTAAACATTTCGAATATTTTTTTAATAAATAATTAAAATTTTTCATAAACAAAAAACATTTTTCAGTAAGTTTCAAGGACGTAACCTGTTTTTTTTACAAAATAAAACATTTGAAAATTTCTCTTTTTATTTAATCAAATTACCAACAGATTTCAATCTGTCATATTTAAAAATTATCAATTTTTTAAAGACCTAAAAAAAGAACTATCCTTCTATCGACAAATTCAAAAACCTCCGTGCTAAGTGAAAAATTCAAATTTGAGCAATTATGCACAAAAATCAATTGTTTTTTTTAAACCAAAAACCTTGCAAACTTATAAAAACCATTCAGTGAGTAGTGAACCAAAAGACTATGATAATTATTTTAGTATTGATTGAATGAGTAACATTGATGGTAAATTTAACAGTCATGTAAACAAACTCAAACCCCTCGACCCGTTCCCTGTCCAGTGACGTCATTATAGTACAAAAACACCGCGCTACCATGAAAGATGTATGTTTTGTCGTACAAGTTACCTCATTTTTTTTAAAAATAGATGTATTAAACTATTTTTGGGGTTGCAGTTTTTTTTTTAAATGATACTTAAGTTACACATTTCAACATTTTGTAATTGTAAGAATATATAGGCCTATCTTAACCTTTTCAAAAAACATTATGTTTATTTCATTAATTTGCAATTTACAATAATAACAAAAGTATAATTATATAAATTTTAATTTATATTTTTACTGACTAAAATTTAAACTTTGACAAAGATTTTCAAAAAAGAATAACAATAAAGTACAAAATATTAATATAGTACGCAGTTTTAGGTAACCTCAAAATACACGTTTCTTCAGTTTTCATAAATTATGCGTTCATTTCCTTTTATATTAAGGCCACGCTCCCCTCGTCGGCCATATTGGATTGATTCTCCATAAGCGCAATGCTAACGAATACACCCTAATTTTGTCGTTATTTTTCAACCGAAAATTACAAATGCGGTGTCGTTTAAAAGGTAATATAATCCTAAATGCAACTCGTGGACTAAATTTTAAAAATAGCAATTTATGTTTTTATAAATAAACTAATAAACATGGATTAGTTTACAATATTTTTTGTCATGTTCAAGGCAAGTTTTTAAAAATTATAAAAACAAAAAGCATTAAAAGTTTCATTACGTTTAATTTAAAAAAATAATAATAAAAATCGGATAAGAAATACCCACAAAATTTGGGGTCAAACGAGAGTGTTGCAGCGAATTACTTTCTAGCCGCCCGACTGCGCTCTAGCGGCCCTGCTCCAAAACTAGCTGCGGAGTGATATACACCTTACTTGAGTTTCAGCGCGGGAATAGTTTTTGCTTCAAACGTTACAAGGTTACGAAAGTGCTAAAATGTCTGTCAAATTAAATTATCAAGGCGGTTATTTCTTTGATCTCTTTATACGTAATTATATGTTTAGAGTTTATTATATGTAATTATTGTAATTAGTAGATAGTTATGGAAGAAATCAAATAATTTTTTCGTTTAATATTTCTAGTTATACATGGCCATTTGAGTAAAGTTCTGATGACATTTACTTTATATCATCTTAATAACTCCCAAACAATTTACCACAAATAATTTTAACCACGCACCTTACACGTTATGAAACTTGACGTTGTGAAACGGACCCGCCCTGTTTATGCTCTAGTGTTATCAAAGTCTTATACAAAGTCGTATCCTATCAATTATAAAAAGTATGGCAGTAAGACTTAGGCCTAAATTATATTTTCTTAATTAATGCACTGTGCTGGCTGTAAGCTTGATCGACTAATAATACTGCTAGAAATATATATAAAAATAAATATGCTGTGACTAAATAGTATAGGTTAGAACCTTTTAGATTTTTTAAAAAATTTTAATTGTATGATGTAATAATAACGAAATATAATCATACTGTTATCTGCCAGAGTAAGTTAAAAGTAAATATGCTGTGACTAAATAGTATAGGTTAGAACCTTTTAGATTTTTTACAATTTTAATTATATGATGTGACTAGCTGACCCGTACGGCGTTGCCCGTGGTGGTTGGTATTTTCAGTCTTTTTAACGTAATTGTATTCTTTTTAAGTGTTCAGTCAGTGAGTGGTATTTGGCTTTTATATATATAGATCTTAAATAATAAAAGCACTATTGTCATAATAATAAAAGATCTGAAATTATGATTTTAGTAATTTTGATCCCCCCAAACCCCTCCTAAAATTTCGAAATTTTTCATACCTATTCTTAGTGAGCACCTATGGCCCTAGAGGAAGCTACATACCAAATTTCATTCCAATCCGTTCGGTAGTTTTGAAGAAATCGTGATTTAATAACTTTGATCCCCAAACCCCCTAAAATTTCGAATTTTTTCAAACCCTTTCTTAGTAAGCACCTATGGCCCTAAACGAAGCTACATACCAAATTTCATCCAATCCATTCGGTAGTTTTGAAGAAATCGTTTTTTAGCAACTTTGATTCCCCCAAACCTCCCCTAAAATTTCGAATTTTTTCAAACCCTTTCTTAGTGCACCTATGGCCCTAGAGGAAGCTACATACCAAATTTCATTCCAATTCATTCGGTAGTTTTGAAGAAGTCGTTTTTTAATAACTTGGATCCCCCAAACCCCCCCTAAAATTTCGAATTTTTTCAAACCCTTTCTTAGTGAGCACCTATGGCCCTAGGAGGAAGCTACATACCAAATTTCATTCCAATCCGTTCGGTAGTTTTTGAGAAATCGTGATGAGTGAGTCAGTGGGTTTTGGCTTTTATATATATAGATAATAACGAAATATAATTATACTGTTATCTGCCAGAGTAAGTAAAAAGTAAACATACTGTGACTAAATATTATAATAGGTTAGAACCTTTTAGGTTTTTTAAATTTTATTTTAATTATATAATGTGATAATAACGAATTACAGAACCAATGAGATTCAATGCTGCGTCACCTGTTTACTAGTCCACAGGTCACCGATTTATACACACCCCATTCAGTACAATAACCTATTGTTCGATTTGGCAACGTTGATGAAATTTTATTTCAATTACGCAGTTATATTGTAGTTTCTATTGTTTTTAAAGGTACGATGTTATTGTTTTCGTAATTAACGTTTTGTTACATCATTTTCTAATTTTCTTGCTTTGTTTGTACTTTTGGGATTAATATTGTTTAGTTTATTTAATTCTTACGAGTTTGGTGTATGTGAAGTGATTTATTTTGTTATAATTACGTGAATATTTGGGAAAAGTCGAAACTTAACCTATAAAATTTCGACTTTTATTCTTTCATAATTTCTATAAATATTATTTCCCGGGGAAATTTTTGTTGTTTTTACAATCAGTTAGATGTATTCTTTCATATTATTGCAAATTCCCATTTTTTCTCTTTCACATAGATAATATAGACTATGCAATTACAATTTATGTCTTTTATTATTAGTAACGTTTTTAAAGTTGTAATTATTTTGAGCTTTATTCCTTACCTAAAAGAAAAATAATTTATACCACTGGTAATGTAACTTTTTCCATCAGGTTCCCATTGCATAATATGTGTACATGTTTTTATATGTATATTGAATTTGTTATATTAAAATTTTAATTATAGATTGAGTCTACAAAATGAATTGTCCCATACAAATAAATAATAAATGTACCCATGTTGCGAAATTCCAGAGTAGTTTGATTATCGAGTTTTTATATAAATAAATTAATGAATAACACTTGCGCCTTACTGAAATTGTCAAAACTAATCGTATATTTTCAGTTTATCTAAAACAGTGCTACAAAAATAATAACATTTTTGAGAAAGTAATACATATTTTCGTATATGGGTCTTGGGACATTCTGTACGTCTTTTGAGTTCTGGCATGTTAATAGCAACGTTTACCAATTAAAGAAGTTAAATGAATAAATTATTAGCATACACACTTGACGGTACTGTTCGAATCCCATTCCTTAGTTATGTAAAAAGAACTACTTAAAGAATTAATTCTAAAAACAATTTTATTATAACTGAACCTAATTTGTATCCATTGTACTAGTAATGCACACACAACTGATTATTTACAAAACAAAAACACTATAAATAAACTTGTCATATGGTTCAAATATTTCTCAAAATATCTGTTTTATAACATCATAACAGGTACAGGTATCCCATAAATGACTGCCTGTTATTAAACAACCATGTCAGACGTGGGCAATGGTGTGAAATTATGGAGTTTTAAATTTTGGTTTAATGAATTTTTAGGATGTAGTGCCTACTCGAAGTGTTTATAGTCAAGTTGAATTGGCGCCATACCTTTACTATTGGAATTGACGAGTTAAATGTGGTAACATAATAAAACTATAATAATAGTAGGAGAATCGAGAATCAGTCAGAAGGCACACACAACACGGAGATGAAAGTTTATTTCTGGTAGACATCGGCTCGGCTACGGCTGGCGAAAACTCACTCGACAAGGTCATTCTCATCCCCTCCCTTCATGTCTAGCTAAGGGATGGGGGTTCCCCCCACTCGCCTGAAGCGGAAAGAACTACTTTTGTTGTGACTCAATTTTGTGGAGGATTCTAGTTTAAACTGATACCGTAGCTGTGGAGCGCGCTGGCGTCGCCTACCAACTTGCCGTTAAGGGGAGCGTGGCCTTAACAATACGATGGCAAAATTTACTAGGAGAGTTGAAGTTATGAAAACTTTAATTTTACATTAGAAAAAGAAGAATGTTTGTGGAGCAATTACACCAATGCCTACAAAAACCGCGATGTAAGGCAAAAACCTTTATAACCAATTAATTACAAACGTTTTTCAGTCTGTAATATTGGGGTTTGCAGTACAGCCTATGTTTATGTTTTTTGTAAAACATTAAAGAGTCTTTGATTATGTTTACTTTGTTGTAAAAGTATAGACTATTTACAAGATTTTTTAAGATTTGTTTTTGAAATCTTAAAAACCCCAAACCCGTTAAGATATGAATCACGATCTTTCAACAGTAATTAATTAATAATAGTTAATAAATAACAATAATAAAAGAATAAACCGAAACATACCCCCAAAATTGATGTAGGGTACTTAATAAGCCAACTGATCAAAGAAATTGGACGGGTGTAGTCCTAATATGTTTTCTTTGTTAAAAGTTTGACAAAATATTTGACAAACAACAATTTTGGTGTTTATGCCCCTTAGCTACATTTTATTCACTTTAAGCTTTAGCTAGGAAAATTAGTGAAAGCTTAAAATTATTAGGTAAAGCTTTTAGTACTAGCTATTGCTTATTTTTATTCACACGATTTTAAGTAATGACTTAAAGTCTTAAGTTATAGCTTTTGCTTATTTTTTATTCAACAGACTCATTAAGTTAAATTATTGTTGAACAGAAAGTTATTTTCTACAATTTTAATGCAAAAGATAGCCATAGAAACTACTTTTAAATCAAAATATTAAGAGAAAAGAAAATTATAATAACATTTTATATGAGTAAGTGGGATTATATTATTTACTATTACAATAGAAACAAAAAATATCTACGCCTACCTGTGAAAAGATATATCAGTTCTTCCTTCTTGTTTTGCTTTTCCATAATAATATTTACAAGTTGCAACCGCACAAACGGAACCACCTTTAGGTTTATTTATTGATTTTCTATCCATTGTAAATAATATATTTCTTCTACTTTAAACACTTTATATACACTAATTTAAAAAAAGTTTAAGTTTAAACAAAAAACACAAGCCGTCAAACATTCACAAATGAGTAACGCGTATAAACGTAAACGACCGAACTTTGATCACTGTCTAGTTGTACCAATACCTACGTCACAGCCCCCACTCCACTTTTTTTTATATTTCCCGAATGAGGTAACCTTTTCTATCTAGTGACCTTGAGGGTTAGCGACATGTAGGTATTTTGCTGTTTTATTCATTCGACGATCTTTACAAAACCCTTGAATCTTTAATACAGACTCCAGACTATACAAAAAACTCGGTTTATTCAAGTTAGTTGAATAAGTGGTACAAAGTATTTAACTATCAATTAAAATAACACTATACTGTGACTGTGAGTTATTATTTAGGCACATGTCATACTAAATTAAACGTATTAAGTTTGTTTACGAGAGAATTTGTTTTTGAGATTTTCTACAAATATGAATGTAGGATGTTATTCTGCACATTTTGTTTTTTACACGACCTTAGAGCTCGTTTGGTTCCTCCAAAATCGATCAAAACTTAAAATACCATAGAAGTACCCGGTTCCAAGCCATGTGGTGAATTCTACCGTTGGGTTGGCGTGCGAAGCACGCAATGCAATGTGTATTGAAGATACTCCCAAAACGGGGGTTGGCGTGGGAAGCACGCAATGCTTTTTGTATTGAAGAGACTCGCAATATGCGGAATGGCGTGCGAACCATTTTGCAGCTATTCAGCACCGTCGTGAATAGATTTATTTCCCAAATTGTTGGTTGAAACCCTAAAACATAGGCCTATAAACTTAATTTTGGAAATTTGCTCAACTCACGTCAGCGGTTCAGCTGCGTGATCGAATTATTTCTTTTCTATCTATGGTTAAATGAGCTTTGAGTTTGTAATCTCACTCGTGACTCGTGATCTTTTTAGATGTTTGTCAATGTCAACTTCAACTTATTACTTATGTCAATTTCTTAGCAATAGCACGTGCTATCGGTGCTATTTACCGATTGTCGATTAAAACCATCAAAACGTTTTTCACATTTGTTGGTTAGGGTTAGGTTTCTTAGTTAGTTGATAAGAATAAAGAAACAGTAGATATGAGACAGCTTTCAGAGGAAAGAACAAAACATTTGTTTGAAAAATTATCAAAATAGTAAGTTAAATCTTTTAAATTAATTTATTAATTTATAATAGTAAGATAAGCACAGCGTTTAGTAAGTAAGGCATAACCTATTTCAGTATTTACTTGCGGCTATCATAATTCATCTTTTGCAATTGAATACAGTTTTTCAAGTAAAATATATTTGAATACCTATTATGAGTCTAAAGGATAATAACTACAATTGAATTACAGTTTTTCAAGTAAATTATATTTTAATGTTATGATTAGTCTAAAGGATGATATCTGCAATTATTGTTATGATTGTTAGTTTCCCAACTTTTTTATTTCAATACAATACTTGCTGGTATCCCAATGCTATTCAATTTTTGATCTTTTCTTATGGCGTAAATTTACTATACGAACCTAGGTATATTTGTAGACGACGACCTTGTTTTAAAATCTACTGTTAAATGTCGAATACAGGTAAACATAGCCTACTGTAACTAAAGACTAAAAGTTAGAAGTTCAGGCTATTTTTTGTATATTCTTATATTTCTGTTGGCGTAGGATCGCGCCCAATATAATTTTGTCGGATTCCAAGACCTTTAGGCTACTCTGTAAAAATGTTCAAAATATATTATGTAGCCTAGGCCTAGGCCTAATTACCTTAACTCTAGAACACTAACGTTGTTTTAGCCAAATGTAGATACTAACCTTTCGTCTGACAGACTACTGTTTAACCCTTTGGCTCCTGACGTCCAATTTTTTCATATGTTCCAAAAATCCCACAACCATATCTGTTATGTATGTGCATAAAATCCCATTCTCAATTTGCAAATTTTCAGTATTTCGCAAAAATATATAGGCCTATATTAAATTTAATTACTGATCAATTTTGATGATTTTTTAAAATTTTGTTTGGAATGAAATGTTCTATAAGATAGTAGGCCCCTACCTTTTAAAAATAAGTGTAAACTCATGTTAGATATGAATTTTTTTAACCCTTAACGTTCGGCTAGCGCCTTTAGACGCGGCACGGCCCAATCTCTAATCACGGTTAGCGCCTTCAAATGCAAATATACACAAACACATTCTTAGATGATTCCATAGTTCACGAAACTTCCAATAGAGTGCAGAGAGATGTTCTTTGAGTATGTTTAGACCAAATAAAAAATATAAGCAACGTCTCTGACATTTTATCGTTCTGTGTTCTGTCACCAGAGCAAATGAGTCTACTATCGCAAGTGTTCTCTGCGCGGCTTACGTCTATAGACGCATACTGTTTCACTCAGCTGTCCCTTGTTTGTTTGTAGCTACTGATAGCTGACTGATATTAATTCCGAAGTTTTAGTTTTGTATAAGTTTTTGTTTTTTTTTTAGTTTAGTACATAATTGTTTTATTTCTAGACAACAATAATATTGCTTTTATGAATTTAGTTTTTGAATAATTATAAATTCTGGAAAGTTTAGGCTATTTTGAATTTTTTTAAATTCTTAAAAAATACCGGTATTTAAAACAAGTTTAAAATTAATTGAGTATTTTTTGTATGCACTTCTTAACCCTAAGAATCAAAATTTAAAAAGATCATTGAGAAAATAAATATATCTTAAAATAAATATATTTTTTTTTTAAACTCTAAATATTTTAGCCCATATTTTAGCTTAGCGCTTTAAGGTTAAATTGTTATTAGGAAAAAAAATAATTTTAAATTTTGTTTACTTGAAAATGACACACAAAAAAAAAATCTAGAACAATTTTGTCCACATAACATAATTTTACACTTAAAAATGAACAAAAACCTGAAATTTCATTAGGCTACATTATATTGAAAAATTACAGAGTTATTAAGTTTTTTTTTTAAATTAGGCTACTACGTAACCAGTTCTGCGGTTAGTTGTACGTATATAGTCATAAGAATATACACGTTACTAGCAAGTGAATGTACTTGCTTCATAATAAAAATGCCAAAACAATCACATGCTACAACATAATATATATGGGCCATAATCAAAGCCAACACACAAATCAAGTTATTTACCAGATGACAGATGACAAAAGCACAGCGAATGTATATCACAATTATCTTCGTTGTAGTGAATATACCGGTAGGCCTAGAAACGGTAATTTTTAACGAAAGTAAAGCTCATAGAGGTAAATAGAACAGTTCTTTCTGATTCCATTGATATATAATAAACATAGCTACACTAATGATTTGTATTTTATATGATCTTTTTCTGAACATCCGAAAATTCGGACGTCGGGATTCAACGCACATACATGCAACGTCCGAATTTTCGGACGTCGGGATTCAGCTACATACTAACAACGTCCGAAAAATCGGATGTCGGGAGCCAAATGGTTAAAAAGGGTGATAAACCAAACTAAAAATACTAAACAAATTTTTTTTACTCTCATAGCTTTGAGTAAGGCTTCATTATAAACACTTTTAATACGTTTTACAAAATTTTTAGTCTGTGGCATCGTCACAGGAACACTTTGCTTGGTACTCCCCATAAATTGCTCTTGAGCACTTCTCACAGAAGAATCGGGTCATTCTTCTCTTTGCTGAAGGGTAGAATGTGCATATCTTTAAAGATCCTGTTGTTGTCTTACATCTAATAGGCCTACAACTGTCTTACATTGTTCAGGAACATAGTCCAGTTCTGCACCAGTATCATATGAGTAACTACCAGTAACTAAACTAACGTAAATACTAACGTTTCGTCTGCCAGACTACGCGAACCTAAAAACTAGCATAAAACATGCACGTACGGACTTACTATACTGACCATATAATCAGCTAGTGCTCAAATGAAGGTACACAGAGTGGTGGACCGCTCGGTGGAGAGGAAGTTTAGGGAAAGTAGAAAAATCGATAGTTCACAGTAGTCTGTCAGACGAAACGTTAGTGTTCTAGGGTTAACCTGGCATAAGTCGCGCGTACGCCATTTTTACCGACTACCTTGTTTTTTTGTTGCTCTTTGTCGTAAACATTAGCGGCTTCCGACCTTGACTTTGTCATGAAATGAGTGGAGAGTGACGTAGGGAGGAGAATCTTTTAATTTTATTTTTATTGTGCAAAGAGGATCAAACAGAGGAAGAAAGAATTGAAGCCCTACTTGTAAATATAGGGAATGAAGAAATATTAGTAAATAAAATAATTTTACTCTACTCATGTTCGAAGACAACGTTTTGAGGGGGAAAATGACTTTGTAATAGAAGATCCAGCTAGGATAGGTTAGTAGAAAGTGCACACAATATAGATTCAGAGAAATCCAATGAGTTAGATAACGAAAATGAGGGAGTTTCAGTTTCTGAAATTCAAACACAGCAGCTACAAGAATCAAGGAGCTGCATCAACACTGCAACCAACTTCTTCCAAAAAGAGCATGTCTACTCTAGAGTACATAGAAGAGGTATTTATATAATAATGGAGCTTGACTTAATGGAATATTAATTTATCAGACATAACACGAGCTTATCAAGCACATAATATGGTTTTGAGACTTCCAGCGCATAAAGGAGACTCCCCGACGTGTTGGGAATCCTAACTGAGGCTTCTCTATACTTTTTCCAGATGCTGAGTTTGAAAATGTAGTTTTATTTACTAATAAATGGATAGGTAAAGCCAAAAACAACTCCAGAGAACGAGATACTTACTAACAACTCTTGTGGAATTATAAAATACACTTTAAGCTT
>JAGFPH010002646.1:171889-185141 GCA_018207615.1 Philaenus spumarius | reverse complement strand
AAGAATGTCTAAGATTGTGGACTATGGCATGTCAATAAGACCAACCTATAAAGTCACAGTGAATAGTTGACCTCCACACTAGTAAGATTTGGTCTTATCAAGAAATCAGTTTTTTAATATTTTTTTGACTTGTACTGCAGTACCTAAACTTTTATGTTATATTTATTTATGTGTAATGTGTGTCAGTGTTATGTGTGTATGTGTTTATTCATCTGATGATGGTATGTGTTATACCGAAACAGCTGTAATAAAGTATTAAATTATACTAAACTCAAGATTGCTACTTGACGTAAGTACTAGTAATAAACAGAATAAAATAACAGACACAACAGTTTTTTGCTCTAATATTTCTATATTAACAGCTGATTTCAAACTTTGAAGCAATTATTTGTATTTCTAACCTTTATTATAGCTGCTGTTATAAAATATTGAAATAATTTCATTCGAACATTTAACATTATTTACCATCTTAGCTTTGGTGTTATTATTAATCCTACACCTTTATTATAAAGAAAACATAACATGATTATGTCTATAGAAGGTTCCAATGGGGTTGGCGTGCGGAGGACGCAGGGGTTTCCCATAGTAGTCTACATTTTCCTCCAGCTACTACTTTAAGAGGCCTTTTCTGTCTCATCAATAGGGTAGAAAGAACCACTTATCATCCAGGGCACATTGTGGGAGGACAAAAATACCAAACATTTTCAGGGTTTTTTTATTTCTTTGCGCTCTAGTGGTCAAAATAAGGCAAATTATAAATATTTTCCATCTCTGGCACTTTCTATTCATACACCATACAACATGTGATGGGTGACAGTGTCGTTAATTATAAAACAAAATTAAAATTTTTGTCAGCTCTGACAAAAAGGGCAAAAACAAGCAAACATTGTTTGTCATTTTGTTTTCTGTAGGTTCCCAAGTCCAAGCTAATAAATCGTTCAAGACAATATAAGAAAGTAAACTTCTTTCGAAGTTCACTATGAATTGTGAAAAACGTAAAACGCAAATAACAGCCCTTTGAGTGTTAAAAACAAATTGTACTAAAGTATTTATTTTGGGAATTATGAAGTGGTGTGGCGTATGAAGCATGCAGGATTGTCCCAGTGTTGATTATTCAACTAATTTTAATTGCGTATATTTTTAAGACCTTTTGAATTTGAATTTTGACTTCAGGTATAAGATCAAATGACGCACATCAGCACCGAAGCTCGTAACTCAGTCACCATTGTTTATGCCCGCAAACATGCCTCGTTGCAGATTAAGAAACAATTGATTGTTTACGGGTTGTAAATTTCTCACAAATGTCAGCTGGTATTAAAACAAAATTAGGAGTCAGATAAGGAGATGCGCGCGCACACGGGTCGAGCGGTACTGTAATTTTGCGACTGTTGGGAGACGCAATAGCCATCTGGATGCGGAGCGAGCAGCGTTGAAAGGTAGGACGAAATCTTAAGGGCAGTGATCGCGGATATTCTCATATATTGTATGATGCAGTTTTCTTTGAAATTAAAAACAGAAACTAACTAAAACATATAGTGTTTAACTAGCCGAAGATTTTTTACATTGAATTTGAATTATATAAATAAATCTACTTTTCAAGTTTGAGTTAATCATTAAAATCTAACTCCAAGTTTGATTTTTTTTTTTTTTACTTTTATGTATATTTTAATTTATTTATTAACGAAAATTTTCACATTTCCAAAGAATCAAAAACATGTGACAAAAGGTGTCTTCAATTATTATAAAAAATTCTTTCACAAATTTGTCTTTATTCTGATAATTGCTATAGTTTCCTTTCTTTATTTCTTTTTGTGATGTTGATGACTGAACACTAATTTAAAACCACCAACATGAAATTAGTTTTTAAAGCATATATTATTATGAAGGCATATATTATTAAAATAGGAAAACACGCTAGGTTAAAATAAAGTAAATGGGCACAGTTTGTTTTCAAGATATTTTTTATTTGTGTGGTTACCAATTTAAAACAAACATTTTTGTAATTGGCATAAAAACCGTTTTTAAAACTGGTATAAATGTTTTGTAACGTGAGCAACCTTGGTATATCTGGTATTCTTGGGAAAATATTTGACAAGTGTCTATTTGAAATAAACTATAATTTTAAAACTATATAAAGGTAAAACGATCGATTTTTGTAATTAGTTTGTTAAACACAAAACTGAAATAGACATACGTACTATGTTTTTCACTTGCATGCATGGAGATATTTTTTATAAAAGGAAATACATTTTAAAATAACTATTAAAATAAAAAACTATTTTTTAATATATCACTTTAACGGACTAAAAAGTATAAAATAGTTTCTTCTAGCCCAATACAGACTTATAGTTGGTTCAAAATTGAATGCAAAATTTGTACCGAACAGACAAACAAACAGACAGACAAGAAAGTGGGTTGATATTGCATTGTCATACAGTTCTCATCGGGAAATATAAAATCGTTTGCTAAATTCGTACCGAATAGAAAGCGAGATAATAAAAACATGGTAAAAAATACTAATTTAGGTGAATACCTTAACATTTTGGTTTAAAAGTATTTAAAATTATTCAGAATCGAAAATAGCATCGTTCAAAATCGTACCGTCAATTGGGGTAACTTTGACCCAAATCTTGGAAAAAGATAGTTTGATCTACTGTGAGTTACCAAACAAAGCTATTGACTTGGTTCTTGTGAAGAGTAACATTTTCAAAATGCATGTGTTTGTAGAATGTTTAGTTTCATTTACCCCAACCCATTGTACCTACATAAACTCATAATAATTATAATTGGGGTAACATTGTCAGAAATCATATCTAACCTTAGTTTTACGACATTTTACATTTGGGACAATGTTATCCTAAATAAAGGCAAGATTGGCCCAAATTTTCAAAAAATCATAGAAATAAAATAAATAAGTTTTGCGTTTTAAAACCCAGCCTACACTTTAAAATTTGCAGATTTGAAAAAATAAATAAATACATATAATAGTAGGCATACAGGAAGTTAATTGTTATTATTTATGAGAAATATAAGGCAATGTGAAGAAACAAACAAAATGGACCAAAGTTACTGTAGTTGACCAGTACATAAATTGATGAACATATCTCTACTTTTTTCTCACATACAGGCTGTCACAAAAAACCTTAGCGGCCTATACAGAGGATCTTATTGTATACGTTGATATAAATGAAAAATGTTCAGTAACTTTTTTTGGGTCGTAATCTACCATTTTGTTTTTTTTTTAACAAAACTCACTAGCTCCAGAAATAGATAAGATATTGAGTTCAAATTTGTCTGAGTTCAAACAAAGGTGTGTTATAAGTTTAACGTAAGTATCTGTGTATCTGCGTAACTGTCTGTCTCATCGTAGCTCCCAAACGGATTAACTGATTTTGATTTATTTTGATTTTTTTTCGGGAGATTTTGATCAAGAGTGTTCATAGCTATGATTCACGAAAATCTAATCAGCCGTTCGGGTTTTTTAAAATTTTAAATTTATTACTTGTTATGCAATAAATACTCCCTTATCAGCAAGAGTTTGTTAAATTAAATAGCAATATTTGTTTAGTAATGTTTTAAGTGTAAGCCATAATATCCATAAAATGAAAATGTTTCACTTAAATACACAATATCCAGAATATAGGAATCTCGATTATAAAAAAAAAGATAGGCGTCGTGGGACTGCCGACAGAAGTAAAAACTATCATGAATATAAATCATTGGTTGTATTGGTTCAGTTCGAAGTTTGATCATTATTTGTATCCTGTCTGTACAGTATAGACAATCATGTTTATGGTATTTTTTAGATTTCAATTTCAAATGGGACAAGATAAAAATAATGATAACATTTCTGATTACATCAATATAACCAACGATTTATATTCAAATCAGTTTTAACTTCTGTACTGAACCAAAACAGGTTTCTTGAGAATCGTTCAGAAAAGCTTACTTTATTATAATTTTGTAATATCTGTTGTTAAATACTAAAGTTAAACAGCTAATCTGTATTAAAAGTTTAACAACATAATTTAGGTTAGGCCTATACTGAACCAACATACGTTTCTTTAATGCATTTGTATTGATTACCATAGCAACCGAGTTAAGGAATTAAAAATGAGAAAGCACTATGTCGATTTTAGAGGTACACTAATTTAACTCAACTTACAAAATTAGGAAGTCCATTGTCCGTTTCATCGGAAGCACTAAATCCATACAGGTGTTGAGTTTAGCCTTTGAATTCACCACTGCCTATTATATTTCGACTTTTTCTTCTTCTTTTGCGATCAGCTGTTACGTTAAACTTGTGGTTTATTTAAGGTACGTGTGTGAAATAATGAAGAAGAAGAAATTGCAGATGAAACAAAAAAAGTAAAGCGTCTCACTTTAAAACGCGTATCGCGGGTTCGTATGTTTTACCTCGTCCAAAAAAGCGCTCGGTACGCCTAAACACGTTTTCACTTCAAAAAATTCAGGGTGACAATAATTAATGAAAATATCGGTTCCATTTGAATAAAATTCAAAACCGCGGCGTTAGTTGCAGCAATTTAGACTAAAACTGATTTGATTACAATTTATCATATTACGTCGTAACGTGGCTAATAATCTATCAATATACGATATTGATCGCTTTGGACTCTGTAGCTTAATATCCTCGACTTTAGCAGCGTTCCGTAGCCTGACAATAATACAATCCTGCAGCTTAATTTTATTTAAATGAATACAATATTAACAAATTAATTTATGTTCTAATAAATCTATACTAATATTATAAAGAGATATGATAATCCTGTATATATATAATCCATTTCCGTGTATGATTTTTGTCTCTTTCCAATTTAATTTATGATTTTCGGACCTTATTTATGTTCTGCAATAAATTTTTTTAAGGCATAAATTATGGCAAAAGTCCGAATCTAAACTAATGGTAAAATTTATTTGCTTGTTTGCATGAAGGGGTTAATATCTGGAACTACTAAACCGATTGAAAAAATAGTTTTGCTAATAAAAAGCTACACCATCCCTGAGTAACATAGGCTATAATTCATTTCGATAAAAACATTTTTAATTCAATATTTGTAAATTTAGTCGGAAAAAATCTTAGGTTAGGGCCTAGGAGGATGAACCAACACGAGTATTTAAATTTATTACCATAGCAACCAATTGAATAAAATAACAGATAAAACAGCTCTTTGCCCCAATATTTCCATTAACAGCTGATTTCAAACTTCGAAACAATTATTTGTATTTCTAACTTTTAGGTTAAGTTTTTATTAAAGTGTAGACCTGAGCCTTGCTGGTTCTTTTAACCTTTATTATAACTGCTGTTAGAAAATATGTGAAATAATTTGATTTGAACATTTAACAGTATTTACCGTCTTAGCTTTGGTGTTATTATTAATACTACACCTTTATTATAAAGAAAACATAACATGATTACGTGTATAGAAGGTTCCAACGGGGGTTTCCCTAGTAAACTATAAATCTGACAGCAAACTTTAAATGGGGAACCTTTTCTTGTTTTTAAAGAAATTAAAAATTAGTAGTTTTTTAAATGGACTCCATTTTCCAATATGTTGTTTGGAATTTGTTATGGAACATCCTGTGTTTTATGAAAATTTCGGATTTTACAAGTTATTTTTAAGACAAACACCCTAACCGAGCTGAAGATGTTTTTGTATGGAAACGTTTTAAACCAATGAAAACACTTTCAACACTAGCAAAACATTGTTTAGACTAAGAAATAACTTTTTAAAGTCAACAAAAACTGTTTTTGTAATTTTTTAAACCCATAATTCATGAGAAATAACATATTATGTTACCGGTAACAATTTAATTTTTCATGTGTAACAAATTTGAGGTTTTGTCACTTAGTTAATCTGTATTATGGTTTTAAAAAATAACAAAAACAATTCATCGCCTTCGAGGTAGACCAATTTAAAAAATACTTAAGTTGGAACCTATAAACATATGCCCTTAATTTTGGAAATTCGCTCAACTCACGCCGGCGGTTCAGCTGCGTTATCGAATTATAGTAGAAGTACATCCGTTGTATATTTTTGTGAAAAGCTAGAAAATATTTTTGAAATGATATCCTACTGCTACAGCCTGCAGGTTAGGCAACTCTCACAACAATCTATATATTAATAGGCAAGCACAAAACTTGTCGACCTTTTTTCTCAGCTTGTGTGCATCTTAGGAGAAATTCGCGCATACCGTTAGAAAGGTAGTGTCCTGTAGATGAGCAGAATCCCATTATAATTTACATCGGTCCTCAGGGATACGCCCCAGTAGCCCTCAAAGTTTCAATGTTAATCTTATGGAAGGTCAATCTTAAGGAAGAAGAAGAAAGATTTCTTTTGATTTTATCAGGGGCACAAAAAACAGCTATTCGTATGAAAATCTTAAAACAGCTGATTTTGATCAACAGCTGATTTGGATCAAAAACTGAATATAATTTTAGGTTAGGTAAATCAAGCAATAGCAATAGCGAAGCATTGCCGGGTCCACCAGTAATAATTAATTCGACAACCTCTCACTCATGTTTCCTATACAATTTATTATAAATAGAACCAACACATTTGTTCTAATGATATTTCTTTTTACAAATTTGTAGAAAAACTTTTGAAAGGTTTGACGATAACGTTGTCGAACCTCAAATTATTAATTTAACAGTAGACAGTAATTCACGGGCAGATTAATCTGATAAGACATCTCCTCTTGCCCCTGTAGCTAATACAAATTGTTAATTTAACAGTAGACAGTAATTCACGGGCAGATTAATCTGGTAAGACATCTCCTCTTGCCCCTGTAGCTAATACATGTACCGAATTTCACATTCCTAGGATTTATGGTTTTTGAGATATATAACAAAAAATACTAGTAGTAGTAGTAGTTCTGTGAACAGTAGACCTCGCTCGTTGAAGTAAAAAATGTGGTTTTGAGCTTAGATTAAAAATAGTGTGCCAGTAAGGAAGTAAGCAGAAGGTTTAGCCAGTGAAACATTATTTTGCAATTCCCGCGATTTCGGGATTTCTAGTTCTCGTTTCTTTCTTCTTTTCTTAGGCTAAAGATTTTTTTAGGTGGCATTGTCTTTTAATTTAGTTAATAATGCGTAAGGTAGCTAAAAATATCGCGTTATTGAGGGAAAACATAAAATGTCCTTTATCGCCGCAAGATTTCATCTCATTTTGTAATTCAAATAAAGCTAAGTCAAATACTTTTATAAAATAATAATGTACAAGTATATAGGTCAATTCTTTGATTTATCCTCTACACTTCCTTATAATAATATGTCATTTTGGGCAAAGGATATATTCCTAAATTACTATTCAAAATAGGCCTAGTATTGTTAGCAGTCTTGTAGTAGAAATATAAAAACTGGTGTTTTCAAAATAAGAAATTTGAAAAAAATTGAAATTGATAAATATTTTTATACAGTTCTATTTAGAACTAAATTACGAAGCTTTTTACATTTATGAAAAAATATACAAAAAATGTTTACTGCTTTTTATGTAGGCCTAAAGTTGAACATTTTCCTTTCGTTACTAAACAAGCTTGTTTCTTGAGCTAATAACTTTGTTAATTTTACTTCAATCATTTTTTTTACTGGAATATATGAATTCTTTGAACATTTATCTACGAAAAATCTATGGAACACTTTTGAATTGGTTTAGAATAAACTTATAAAAACATGGTTAAAATACAAAACTTGGACGATTTTTAACAAATTTGAAGTTTACGGCCATTTTGTGAGCTTACCGTTAGAGATACGGAAAAAATCAAGAATACAATTTTGTTTAAAATCTAATTTTTGACTAGCAAACTCTTATTAGTTTTTAAATTGGACTTGTGGTTAAGCCACAAATTGGCTTTGGAAAAACCTTACACTGAGAAAAACGGTCCGGCCGCCATTTTTATTTTATTTAAGACACCGGTTAAAAATTAAAAATGGAAAAAACCGTACATATACATCGCTTGGCCTAGGAATAAGGAACATTCATGCAAAAAATCATCAAAATCGGTCAAGGCGTTTGGCCGTAATCGTGAGACAGACAGACGAAATGCCGAACGGTCGAGCTAAAACGAAGACTTCGCTTCGAACGGTCAATTAATTGTTTTAGGGGTTGCTTCAACCCTTGCATGCCAACTATTTTAAAATAATTTCTTAGTGTGCCTTTAGTACCTAATGATCAATATGTGTACCAAATTTCACGTTCCTAGCAGGTAACGTTTTTGAGATATTATAACAAACAATATTTATTGATTTAGGGCAACCCTTACAGGCCCAATATTTTAAAATCCGTTCTTAGTGTGCCTCTAGTGCCTATGAGCAATATGTATAGCAAATTTAAAGTTTCTAGGTGGTATGGTTTTTAAGAAACTGTGATTAGTCAAAACTACCCCTAAATATATGAATATCAAAATGAAATTTCTTTAGTTTTCCTATTTTTATCAAAAATATACACATGCCAAATTTCAGCTCTCTATCTACATGGGAAGTTGAAGAATTAGTGATGGGTGAATCAGTCAGCCAGGGCTTTGCCTTTTATGGATAGCCTATAGATGAGAAATTTAAAAAATATGTACTTTGGAATTTGTTATGGAACAACCCGTATTTTGTGGTAATTTCGGATTTTATAAGTTATTTTTAAGACAAACGCCCTTACCGAGCTGTTTTTGTATGGAAACGTTTTGAACCAATGAAAACACTCTTAACACTAGCAAAACATTGTTTAGAGGAAGAAATAACTTTTTAAAATCAACAAAAACTGTTTTTGTAAATTTTTAAACCCATAATTCAGGAGAAATATTAGGTTACCGGCAACAACTTCATTTTTCATGTGCAACAAATTTGTAGTTTTGTCACTTAGTTTATGGGTATTATGGGTTTAATACAATATTTGTTGATATAAAAAAGTTATTAGTTTGTCTACACAATGCTGTGTTAGTGTTAAGATTGTTTTCCTTGATTCAAAACGTTTCCGTACAAAAATATCTTTCGCTCAGTTATGGTGTTTTAAAAACTGTACACCCCTCTAACTTTTAGACAGTTAGTCGTATCAAAAAAAACACCAAGAACAAAAAAAGTCTTACATTAAGGCTCGGCTCCCTACATTCAAAACTACGATGTTGGGTACCAATTTCAATGTTAAATAACCAAAACATACCTTCACTATTAAGCATATTTTTGTGCTGTTTTTGTTAAAAAACGAAAGCTGTATTTTTTTTCTTAAAGTAAAATAGATTGTGGGTGTTGATTGCTAAGGATTTTTGCAATATCTCTTTTTGCAACTGAGTAAAAAATTAATAAAGTTAACTATTTTTTACTATTTATATCATACGTTTATGAAAACAATAAAACGGTTTCTGAAAATGTATTCGGCAATCAACATCCACATATGACAATACTTCAAAATGAAACAAAATTTTTAATTTACTAAACGAATTAACGGAAAAAAATGATTTATTCTGTAGCATTGCTCTTATGGGAATCAGATTCAATATGGCGGGCAGGGTAGCGCCCCCTTAACTTATAAAGTTGACCGCTATATTGGAAAATGGCGGCAATTTTTGCAAATATTTTAACTACGTATTTTTAATTTCTCAAAACCCAGGAACAGTTTGCTGTCAGATTTATAGTTTACAAGATACCAATGGTGGCCCATTTAAAAAATACAGCCTGCATACATAGAGTGTCCAGCTTAGACTATACAAAACATTACGGAGTTACTTATCATCTATAATCAAGCAAGCAATATAATATAACATGTGTCCTATCTCCATCTGTTTTCTGTCTGTCCGTCTGTATGTGATTTTTACAAATACCATAATATCTCAGAAACGGTTTAAGATTTAATCCCGGCAAACTGGGTATGAATATTGATCTAAATAGGGTACATTTAACTTACAAAATTGGTTTACCTTGCAACGATCCATTTCAAAATGGCGTCAGTCGAAAATTTTCAATGTTAAATAGCTAGAAAAGTGTACATTTTACAAACAAATTTAAAGGCACCGAATGTTTAGACTATTTTAATACCAATCCAACTTTTATAGTTTGTAATAATTGAGTCTTAAAAATTTAGTGGAATAATGTAGGTGCTGAAGGTCGTCATATAGGCTAGTAATAAATAGAAAAGCCATAAATTCTGTCATTTAATTTGAGTTATTTCCGTTATTTATGACTCAATTATTAAAAACGATGTATCGATGGATTGCTCTTAAAATAGTATAAACATTTTGTTGTACATTTTATGTTTATGGCGCCATTTAAAACATCTGGTGTGCACATCACACAACTTTCCTTACCAAAATAGATGCTGTATTAATTACCAAATTTTTCGAGCGAGAGATTGATGATACCATTTTCGAGTTAATAGGAGTATCCGTTTCGAAGAAAGCGGTACTAACTTCAAAACGGTTAATCCCACGGACCTGATTTTTGTCTCAATCGATTTCTCACCCCCAAAAATGTCAAGGTCGATACCAAACACGGCTAGTTTAAAAAAAGTCATTTTTGCCCCCAAAAAGGGCGTTTTTGGGTCAATTTTTGAAAAAATGGAAAAAGTTGAGTGGGGTATCTTTTTTGACATTCTTTTGGACGCTGAATCGAATGAGACCATTTTCAAGTCGATAGGACCAGCCATTTCGGAGATACAAACAAAATAACTTGCGTTTTTGTAATAACTTTTTTCAACGAATTTTTAAGGGTATATAGCGTACATAGCGTGTTAAGGGGGTCTGAGTAGAGTATGTTAGCAAAGTTTAATCAAAATCGTTAGAGGGGTTTTGGAGTAAATACCAAAAATGTGCTAAAAACTGGTCCCACGGTAAGACACCACCTCCGATTTGCTTCAAATTTACATGGGTTTAATTGTTTACGTGTTTGAAGATATCCTGTAAATTTCAGTTCGATCCGTCCAGCCGTTTGCCCTGTGCACTCCGGACACACACACACACACAGACACACAGACAGACCAATTGCCAAAAATGCATTTTTTGGACTCAGGGGGCCTTGAAACGTAAAGATATTATGAAAACTCGACATCGAATTTTTGGGTCGATCGCAATACTTACCTTACCTAGTATAGGGTAAGGAAAGTAAAAACACCCTGTACAGCTTACTAGGTTTCATGTGCTAGATTTTTCCGACAAATAAACAAGTACTTACTACTTCATCACTTACTTGTTTGATTTGTTGGTTATTTTTTCACTCACGAAATTGGTTATTCAATTTCACACCTGTATTTTGAATCATTTAAAAATATTATCTGGAATATTATCTTTATATTCATCACTGAAATCGATTATGGAAATTTTTAAAACATGAAAGCTGCTTAAACCGCTACGTTTACTCTTATTTTAGACTTTGGAACTAACCTTTCACAAATACACAAGTGTTATTATTAAAACCAGCTGTTTACATAAAACTGACGTGTTTATTCTTATTTTTGTAAAATCAACTGTTGCACAGAAAATTTACGGCGTAGTTCATGGAAAAAAAGTTAATGTGTGGGACCCCGGTCAGGAACGGAGTTCATCACGCCTTTTCTTCAATTAAACCGGCAACATACACACATCATTTTAATCTTTCAATTTATTATTAGATTGTTTTTTATACAAATATTTACTGTTTCCATACGTTTAATGTTATTATAATAAAAGTGTAGAATTAATTATAACATCAAAGCTAAGATGATAAACACAGTTAAATGTCCATTCGTTGTAAATACATTCAATAAATATAACATGTTGGTTCATCCGTTTAGGCCTAACCTAAAATGTCGCGCTTGACGATAATATGTGAACTACGCCGGACGGAACCGATCGTCTCTTTAAATTGATGAACCAAAACACCTGTTTCTTGAATGTATTTAAATTCATTGCCATATAACGCTTTTTCGTTACTCGTAATTTATATTTGTCATTGCCATAGTAACCAATTAATAACACTTTTTTTCGTTACGCGTTACATTTTCTATTTGTTAACCCCTACCGCAACCCGCGTTAAGGAACTTGGTTCCAATAAGGACTTATTTGTCTATGAACAGGTATACGAAAACAGCTGTTTTCGGTCTAGTATAATGAAAAGATTCTTTTGCAAACAATCTTCCAAAACACAAGTCACACATTCTCGGTGGGTAAAGATCTAGAAATAGACCGGTCTAGCTGCCCTATAAAATAGTATATCCCAAACACCTCGTGAAAATACAATTCATAAAGAAACAGAGAGACTGGACTGTAGAGTCTAGGCACGTACCTTGACACAGCGTCGCTGTTATTGTGTAATTTGATAAATAGACGCCGGCGTCGTCAGCAAAGCTGGGTTTTGTAATCAAGTTGTGTTTTGTCAGCGCACAAACTGAAGTGTTTGACCCGCGTTTATAAACTCAAACTAATCCATTGTGATATGGGATAGGTTTAATTGGACCACGGTAATTTTAGATTTCATAGTTCCTTGTTGGAATGAAATCTATAATTTTTCACAATACCTGACCTGAATTATTAGAGAAGATATAATCTTATTTGCAGCTTTTTTAATGGACAAGTTTTTAATACGATCAACTCCTATAAAAACGAGTGTACGTACGTACGTGAATAACAAAATAGTAGATCGCGTGCGCGTAGTTGCATAAAATAATTAGAATTTTAACACTTTCACTGCTACGCGAATTTCGTATTTCCTATGCCAGGAGCTGACCTTTTATTTTTTATATTTATTGCTCAAATGATTGAAATTAGCTTACATTTTATTTTTGAACCTTTCTTGTAAGAATTACTAATATTTTAAAGCGGACGCACATGTGCGTCCATGGCACATAGGCTGAAAACTGGCGTGTAAAGCACGCAATTCATTGTGTATTCCAAATACTCCCAACACCAGAGTTGGCGTGCGAAGCACGCAATGCACTGTGTATTGAAAATACTCCCAATACGGGGGTTGGCGTGCGAAGCACGCAATGCACTGTGGATTGAAAATACTCCCAATACAGTTGGCGTGCGAAGCACGTAAACACTGTGTATTGAAAATACTCCCAAGACGGGGGTTGGCGTGCGAAGCACGCAATGCACTGTGCATTGAAAATACTCCCAACAAGGGGGTTGGCCGTGCGAAGCACGCAATGCACTGTGTATTGAAAATACTCCCAACACGGGGGTTGGCGTGCGAAGCACGCAATGCACTGTGTATGGAAAATACGCCAAAGACGGGGGTTGGCGTGCGAAGCACGCAATGCACTGTGTATTGAAAATA
>JAGFPH010002646.1:145919-171879 GCA_018207615.1 Philaenus spumarius | reverse complement strand
ATACCGGAGTTGGCGTGCGAAGCACGCAATGCACTGTGTATTGAAAGTACTTCCAACACCGGAGTTGGTGTGCGAAGCACGCAATGCACTGTGTATTGAAACTACTCCCAACACCGGAGTTGGCGTGCGAAGCACGCAATGCACTGTGTATTGAAAATACTCCCAATACGTGCAATGCACTGTGCGTCGGCCGATTCTCATAGCGTTCAGTGTCAAGCCCACATGTGCGTCTTTAGCAGTGAACGTGTTAAAGACATACAATATGTTACTTTATTGGTCAGCTGGCAAAAATAAACCAACGCTTCAGACACGTAACTGCTGATTTCACTCATCATCTGTAATGCTTTAACAGAACCTAGCCTAGTTCAAAGTATGATTATACTTTGGGGTTATGTTTAAAAGTTGACAACTTCAGTCAATGCAAACTTTTTATAATGTCTGTATGTTGGTTGCTTTTGAGAACATTTAAAGAAGAGTACCGTTGCTATGTGTTTTAAATGTAGTTTGTGTACAAAGTGTTTTTATATATGTTTATGTTTTGTGTTAATGTAAATAATTTCAATTTCTCGCAGATGTAAGCCCAACACCTTAATTAACAGAAGAAACCAACATCTAGTTACTTTACCGATATGAAACAAGTAAATTTACTAAACACTTTGGTTTCAGGTGACGTGAAAGGATTTCGTGTGATCGACTGATATTTCAACAATACTTGGTGAGTAGTAGCCTACATTATACAGTATTATCAGCTGTTCATTTGTTTGTATAGTAACATGTGATTTTAAAATAATAGCTACTTCATATACTCCCTCCCATGTTGTTTAAACTTAAACCTATATCGTCACAAAAATCATACTCCGGCACACTTTTCAGTTTGTTCACATTCCTGTGCAATATTTCTGGAGGTATTGTGGTGTCTGGGATTTATAGGCTGTACATAGAACGGATGGACTGCAAATTATTGTAGTGGGGTAATCAATATATTATGTAATGAATATAAGTGTGGTTCGTGCATGCGTGCCGCTATATCCCTGAAACCCAGCCCAGCAAGTTATGGTGCCCTCCGTACCCCATACATGAAGAAGGATTCGGTTTGGAACTTAATGGGTTGGGTTCGGATGTATGGGTGTCCAATGAGAAGTCTGTGAAGCAGGTATGAATCGAGTCCTGAAGTGGTCAAGACTACCTTCAATTCCACGTTCACCGTGCAGTACAGTCTCTTACGGGAGAGATAAGTGATGCTACTACCATTACTGGGGACATCACGTTTATTGTCGTGCGGGTTGCGTCAACTGCGAGCGTTGCGTGGGAGTTGTTTTTTTTTACGGCTAGTATCGATGAGACTGCCGTTTGGATAGCATGGCTTTTGGGCGTTCCGTACTGCACGGTGAACGTGAAATCCAGTGTAGCTAGAATATTCCAAAAATATTGAAGGATTTTCCAGATGGTGCGAGAATGTTCTTGAATGTTGTGGTATTTTTCAGAATATTGTAGAACCATCCTGAAGTTTCGAGAATGGTCCAGTGAAAATATTGTAGAGTATTATGGATTGTTCGATAATGTTCCAGTCAGAATGTTGTAGATGTTTCAGAATGGTTAAATTCTTTTGGATTGTTCGAGATTGTTCTAAAATGTTCTTCCTTTCTGGACGATCGAAAAGGCTTCCTGTTCCGAAACTTTCGAGAACGTTCCAAAATTTTATAGAGTCTTCCAGAAGTTTTGAGTATGTTCTAGAATGTTCCAGTCAGAATGTTATAGAATCTTTTGGATTGTTCGAGATTGTTCTAAAACGTTCCAGCTGTTCTGGACCATCGAAGGGACTTCCTGGTCCGAAACTTTCGAGAACGTTCCAGAATGTAAGTCTTCTAAAAGTTCGAGAATGTTTTAGAATGTTCCAGTCAGAATGTTATATAAATTGTCAGAATGTTGTATAATGTGTCACAATTTTATAGAATCTTTTCGATAGTTCGAGTATGTTCTGAAATGTTCCAGCCGTTCTGGACCATCGAAATCACTGGGAATGTAATGGAAACCGGTAACTGTCTATGAAGATGACCTAAATGTTTACACATATAGGGCCAACTTAAGTTACATACATGAGGACAAACATTTGCGTTTCAATTATTGGCGACTAAGGTGTACAATATTATTCTCAGAAATATTTGAGGTAAAATGTACTATAGCCCGTCTCAGGTTAACTTGAGGCAAGGGGGGTGGGTAATTAGGGTGTTTCAACCGTCATAAAACTGACCCTTATTAATGCCGCCTGAGTGAACCTGTAGGACACTGTAGTATAAAATTTCAGTTCTGTATGTCTTAAGTGAAAATGAAAAAACCATATCATATTTCTTTTCATGATACTTTCCTGATAATTTTGGTACCAAATTTGATTACATTTGGCCAACTTTGAGCTGTAGGCCTACTAGCATTATAAACTTTCTTAGTTGAATTAAAATTGCTAATATGGTTTACAACAATAAAGCCACAAAAATGTACTAGTTAAGTTCATATTTAAATGTGTAATAAATAAATCATTTTTTGAGAATTAATACCCTTTTATCATTAATCATAAAAATTTAATTTTGTAATTTCTTGTATTGAAAACAAAACAGTTACAACACTTTAAGTCGGCCGATTAACATGGGACAAACACACAATTGTTTGTATTATGATAAATAACGATACAGTATCGAATTTTTTCTTAATGATTATTTATTACATTTTTAAATATGAACTTCTCTAGTACAGTTTTGTGGCTTTATTGTTGTAAACCGTATTAGTAATGTTGATTCAACTAAGAACGTTTATAATGCTAGTACAGCTCAAAGTTGGCCAAATGTAATCAAATTTGGTACCAAAATTATCAGGAAAGTATCATGAAACGAAGTATGATATCGTTTTTTCATTATCACTTAAGACATAAAGAATTAAAATTTTATACTAGAGTGTCCTACAGGTTCACTCAGGCGGCATTAATAAGGGTCAGTTTTATGACGGTTGAAACACCCTAATTACCCACCCCGCTTGTCTCAAGTTAACCTGAGACGGGCTATAACAGTGAAACGCATCTCAAACTGGTGGAAATTGTGTTTTTCGTACTTACTGGCGCATAGTATGTAAACCTAAATGGGAAACATAGATTGATTTGGACTAAACACACTATATGTTTTCGGCCCAGTGAATTATCAATATATACCCGATATTGCTGTCATTCATTCATTGATGTCTGCGCGCGAAGCGCTACTTGAAATTAATATCATGTTTTACGCAATACACATATTTGGTTTATAAACGTTATTTTGTATAAAGACGTTTTGATTCAAACTCATTAGTTAAAAAATACATATAAATACTTCATTCTAGCAGTCTGAAAACGTAATTTAAGAAACATCCAAAACATATTTTGTTTTTCTTCTTAAATAAAACACTTAGTTATTTCAAAAGTAGGTCTACATAGTATTACAATAGTACTAGGACAGACCCCTGCGTGCTCCGCATGCCAACCCCCAATGGAATCTTCTAAAAACATATGTTATGTTTTATTTATAAAGGTGTAGGATTAATAATAACCTCAAAACTAAGATGGTAAGTCACGTTAAATGTTCAAATCAAAGTATTTCGTATATTTTATAATGAAGGTTAAAAGAACCAGTAAGGCTCAGGCGTACACTTATCTAAAACCTAACCAAAAAGTTACTCACTATCAATTACCGTATATTATCAATAAATAGGTCTACTATAATATTACGTATTAGGCTATTTATTTTTAATTAGGATGTAACATAGTTTTTTCTTATTTTTAAATTCCTTAACGCAAGTTTTTATTGGTTTGTGTGTGTTGAAACATGCGTTAGTTCAGTATAGGCCTAACTTAAAATATTATTTTGTACTAAAAGCTGGACAGTATCCGAATCAACTGTATTATCTGTTATTTAAAAATCATTATTTACAACCACGAAAGCAGCTGGATTAGTTTGTTTCTTATTATAAACAGCTGTTTTGTATAGAAATGTTTTTTTAAATTCCTTCCATGTTAATCTTGCGGGGAAACCCCTACCTTTGAGATTAGCTCACGCCATTAAGGATAAGAATTTTTGACATCTAAAACCTTATTGCAAAACTTCGAAATGAGACGAATTTTTTGGACAACTTAAACATTAAATTTGGTCCAGAAATAAGGTAGGAGTTGTGTTCAAAAAAAAAAAAAAACTGCTGCGCGTATTGTATATAAGGATATTAAATTTCATCACTATGACCTAAGGACCTAAAGTGACGTTTTTCGATAAGAGCGCAAGTTTAATGACCGAGCCAAAGTCGAGGTCGGAAAATTAGCGAGGATCGAAAAGCCACTTCTGGCCCGTGGCTTTTCATCACACTGTGATTAAAAATAAATTTAATATATATTTTTTCAAAATTACCTATCGTTTCTCAGTAACATTCCTGAAGTACAATGACAATATAGTTTACGTTTACAGCACTAACTAAATTATTGAGATCAGCTGATTTTAATTTCAATAGCGATACAAATAAATACCTTCCTTAATAATCTTTTCTTTTTTTTTTTTTACTTTTGAGTAACTGATTTGTAGCTCCCTCTACATTATCTGAAAACGTATTTGATAAATTCATTTTAACATTTGACCATTTTGATCATAATTGCTCAGAAATATTGCTTACAAAGTTCACTAAATTAATTGGAACAGCTGATATCAAATCATCAAGTAATATTAATAGACACAAACACTACTACCGATACTGATGTATGAATAAACGTACCTGATGTGCTTTCAAAAAAAAAAAAAGTTTATTTATTTAATACTTGTAAAGTAAATAGTAGCAATACGTAGTTTTTATTGTTGCTCGCGTTTTGTTTCTTTGTTAAACTCGTTATTATATCTGATAAATTAATAAGACGACATATCAAATCATAATTACTAGTGGACCGAGGAATGCTTCGCTATTGCTTGATTTTAGTATATTATATTGTATTATATATGTTACAGCAAAATTAATTAAACATAACATATTTCAATAAAGTAAATCACAACATAAACAAACCATTTTGTGATAATAAAACATGTGATGTTATAATCAGCTTATCTGTGCTGTTATATCTGTCCAGTAGAACTCCAGATGATAATAAAACAATGCTGTTATAATCAGCTGATCTGTGCTATTCAGTTGATCAGTAAAAACAATGTTAATAAATAGAAAATATTTTAAATTAAATTTTAAAAATATTAAGTGAAGGAATAGTAAAATTTTAAGGCAAATAGGCAAATATAGAGTTAATTACGTTTAATTTAACACAAACCGCATGTCAATCGGTCCAATAGAACTCCAGATATCACTCGGAATAGGCTTACAAATTTTCCTCATGTTAAATTGCCATAAGAGATTTTAATTTCCGTTTTTAGAAAATTTAGTGGGGTAATAGCTGAAATCCAAGCACAATGGGCAAATATACAGACCTTGAATTTGGTACCAACTGCGTATATTGACTAGTGTTATAATTTATAACTAACCCAGACCGAGAAAACGCTATTTTCAATACTCACAGCT
Source organism: Philaenus spumarius (assembly GCA_018207615.1). NCBI lineage: Eukaryota > Metazoa > Arthropoda > Insecta > Hemiptera > Aphrophoridae > Philaenus > Philaenus spumarius. The sequence goes on along the minus strand of JAGFPH010002646.1, from coordinate 166,317 downwards.
GACATTGAAAGTGACAATTTTTGATACGGTGTGATGAAAATAAATATTTCGAGTGTCCACGTCGAGTTTGTATAGGATTGCAGGTGTTTGAGTCACAGTAAGTAGGGTTAGGCCTAAACGTCGCTGCCTCCGTTATCTCGGTACAAAGTACACTTCAACATTCCACTCTGTTTAGTCTTCTACCGGTGCGGTCCGTTTGCGTACGTTTATAGGTTATGTTTGCTGTTGTTGTACTGTGTGTCGTGGTTGTGTTCAGTGTGTATACAGCTCGATGCCACGCTTTGTGAGTGAGTATTTTGTATTATGTTTTACAAATAGAAACTATTTCGATGTTGGTTATTTACAATTGGTGGTTATTATGTTCTAAAACTGGACGTGTTGACCGGAGATTTTTCGAAATTGTTTTCATATTATGAAGGAACACGTTAAACTGACTGTAAAAACACCCAAAGTATCCGCTAGAAATAAATAATATAGAAAATACGTTATAAATAAAACTAGAAAATATAAACAATAAGTTCACTAAACAAAATGAATGAAAGAAATCACGAAACTGCAAGTGAATTTGCTAAATAATTTCCCAAGAAGTTTACTTTGTTGCGTCAATGAACAATATAACTTATGTATACCAATATTATAAAGAGGTAAAATTAGTTTGTTTGTTTGTATGAAGGGGGTAATCTCTGGCACTACTGAACCGATTGAAAAAATAGTTTTACTAATAAAAAGCTACACTATCCCTGAGTAACATAGGCTACAATTCATTTTGACAAAAACATTATTTTATTTCAATATTTGTAAATTCAATCGGAATAAATCTTAAGTTAGACCTAAAGTGATGAACCAACACATGTATTTACATTTACTACCATAGCAACCAATTGAATAAAATAACAGATAAAACAGCTGTTTGCTCCAATATTTCCATTAACAGCTGATTTCAAACTTTGAAACAATTAATTTTGTATTTCTAACTTTTAGGTTAGGGTTTTAAAGTGTAGACCTGAGCCTTGCCGGTTCTTTTAACTGCTGTTATAAAATATACGAAATAATTTTATTTGAACACTAGCTGACCCGTATGGCGTTTCTATTTTCAGTCTTTTTGACATAATTTTAATTCTTTTTAAGTGTTCGTTGAATACCTGTGCGTATCCTACTGTGGTCATGAAAAAAAGTCTACGCTATTTAGGAAAGCACTGAAAATTGTATTCCTGTAAACTACTAACATGAAAAAGCTTTAAATATATCATTTTAATTTATAGTTTTTACTAAGTTTGACTTTCACTTAATTTCATTGACAATGTTGCGAGCACCTACGGCCTTAGAGGAAACTACGTACTAAATTTCATTCCAATTCGTTCTTATAGGGATTTTTAGTAACTTTGAGCCCCCTCCCCAAACCACCCTAAAATTTCGAATTTCTTTTAACCCTTTCTTAGCGAGGGTTTAAATTAGCTGGGGGTCGTAGAAAAGATATTTGAATCACTTTGTAACATCCGCGTTAATTTAGGATGTAACAAACTGGTTCAAATAGAGTTTGTAATTTTAAATGTATATGCCTAATTAGTATAAGATATATATTGTGTAGTATTTAAATATACAATATACAGTATATATCAAAATAAAGCTACGAATGTGATATTTTAATGGCATTTAGTTTAATTCAGATGGTTCGTTTAGTTTTCAATAAAATATGTTTAAACTCGTGTATGTTTATGGTTATGCATGGTGTCAAATAATTTGTTTGTTATTATTATTATTGATAGCGAAAATATGTTTTGAAAAGTATTAAAAATTTCATAGTTATGATATATTTTATATAAACAATATTTTAAGCAGCATATCTCTAAGTAGGCCTATATAGATAGGTATTTAATAACCAATGTTTGAGTTGAATTATAATTCTGTAAGCATTTTTATTTGTGTTTGTTTATAGTTTTTCAATCTAACCTTAAAAAGCTGTTGGTTTTGAAGAGTATTAAAGTGATTATAAATTTGCTAAGTAATGTTGCTATGGTAATACATGTAAACAAACATACGCTTTTTATAGGAACAGCTGTTTTTGTGAGCTATGGTTTTGAGTTCATACAATAAATGCTGTTAAGTTTCTTCCAAATTTGAAACTTTTTCGGGAAACTTTTAAATTTTTTCTTTACGTATAAACCTTCTATGAACTACTACAAACATTTTAAGACCCAAAATAGCCAAATCGGTCCAGCCATTCTAGAGTTTTAGCGAGACTAACGAACAGCAATTCATTTTTATATATATAGATTTAACGTTATTTACCGTCTTAGCTTTGGGGTTATTATTAATCCTGCACCTTTATTATAAAGAAAATAACACGATTATATGTATAGAAGTCTCCAACGGGGTTGGCGGGCGGAACCCGCAGATGTTTCCCCTAGTATGCATAGAAAACAAAAATAGCTTGAAATCCTAACTTACAGTATCTAGTCTCAGTACGTTTCTAGTATGTAAACATATATAAAGTTTGTAAAATTTCTTAGTTTACTAAAAAAGGGTTTTAATTTCTAAACTTACATAAAATTATGTATTTCTGATGTGCACTGTATCTAGTTAATCTGCCTGTGATTTTTCACGGGGGCTTACTACTAAATAATATTGTACGATTGTTAGTTCTCCAAACAACCGTCCTCATTATTTTCCCATCACTGTTTCTGTGTTTGCCAAGCGTCCCCAATAGAATGGTTCTCGTTAACACAGTTTTGTAAGCCTGTGTTTGTCCTGAGATTGATTTTCTGTCTAAATGTGTACACAAGTATCAAACACCCCGGCGCACTGATTTCAAACCTTTATTTTATTCCGGCCGTGGTGGTGGTAATAAGCAATTAGTGCTGAGTTTTCGGAGTATTGGGTAAATTTACTTTCTATTTTGTTCTGACTTAGTCACTGTAGGAATCCTCGCTGCGCCCGTGCCCGTGCGGTAATTTGTTTGAGGGCGACTAAGACATACAGCATTTCACAGCATAGGTGCCCATATGATATTTTCTAGGGGGAGGGGGGGGGGGGCTAGTCCGGGGTATGGGGCTTAGTACGTTTACTGCTAAGGACACACATGTGAGCTTGACACTGAACACAATGAGAAGCGACCGTCGCACAGTGCATTGCGTGCTTCGCCCGCCAACCCCCGTATTGGGAGTATTTTCAATACACAATGCATTACGTGCTTCACCCGCCAACCCCCGTATTGGGAGTATTTTCAATACACAATGCATTGCGTGTTTTGCCCGCCAACCTCCGTATTGGGAGTATTTTCAATGCACAGTGCATTGCGTGTTTCGCTCGCCAATTATAAGCCTATATTCTATGGATGCACATGTACGTCCGCTTTAAAATATTAGTGGTTCTTACGAAGAAAGGTCCAAAAATAAAAAGTGAAGTAATTTCTACTCATTTGTGTTACAAATATAAAAAATAAAAGGTCAGCTTCTAGCATAGCATAGTATTAAGGAGTACCCTCCCCTCCCTCGGCAAAAGGAGTCTGGGGATATTTTTGACTTCCCCAAGAAAACTTTTAAAATTTGGGAAGCCAGTTTTTCTGTTCAGGTGAAATATTAACCCACACAGCATTTACACCGTCAGTGAATACACAAAGACCTATAACACTCCTAGAGGCCGCACCAAGTAGTGACCCAGCAGCTCATGCTTGATTTCTTGTAAAAAATAAAATAAGTATATGTAAAATCAAACGGCACATAACATTTAAAACATATTTTAGTGCTAATCTTTTTAAAGAAAAATATCGGACTATAATTAATAATATACATTTTTCCCTTTCCTTGGGAGCTAGGGGGTCCGTGGCCCCCTCTGCCCATAGGTATGGACGCCCATGTTTTATAGTTTTAAGTTTTAGTCAATACTTTGCATTTTACTATTTATGATACTTTATTAAAACACGGACGTAGATATTTACAGAAGCAATTGAGGTTATGACATAAATACACAGACACGGAAGTGCATAGGTGCATTGTTCTTTCAGCAGCTGTTTTACTAACACATGATTTAGTGTCCGTTAAAGTGAACTTTTAAAAAGCATTGAATATACTTTACAGAGACGAAGTAAACTCAATGCTTTTTATATGGACAACTTTCTGCCACCGAATGTTAAGTGGTTCTATCAATGGAGGCAGAAAGCCCTCTGAGACGTATTGAAGTCAAATATTTACTGTAAATCTTATTATATGTAGCAACGATTGTTATTTATTTTATTGCTGTATCAATTGAACGTTGAATTTAATGTACATTACAAAAATGTTACGATTCACTATCTAATGCATTTTGCTTTAATGAAAACATTATTGTTCGAAGTGTTAACTTATATAGGCGCACCAAGTCCCAAGTTTTCTTGTTTCTGGAAGTGAATCGGATTTTACCGTCACGTGTTTTACCATGCGTTTTGTGAAACGTCCCTAAAGTGAAGGTAAAGATGGAGAACGGCGTGACCAGAGGTTTTTTTAAAAATTTCTTCATATTACGAAAGAACACGTTAAACTGATTATAAAACAAGAAAAATATCCGCGGGAAATAAAAATGATAGAAAATACAAGAGAAATAAAAGTAGAAAATATAGAGGTTAACTTCAGTATTTTGTTATATTTTAACACAAAAGAAACAAATCACTTAATACACCAACAAATATCAACAATAACTTCACTAAACAAAATTAATGAAAGAAATCACGAAAATTTAAAAAATATGTCGATCTTTTTATAACTTTTCATAACTTTTAGTTTAAAAACAATAACAATAATTATCGTTGATAAATTACATTGAATACCAGTATAAAAGAAGAAACTCATCATTTCTGATTGCCAACGTTGCTACATTCAACATATGTAATAGGAAAAGATGACGTAACAGTAATGACATCGTTTTACTAGTAGCGAATATAAACAGACCTTATATTCTGGTAACATTGGCATTACGTCATATGACTTACGAAATTATATAATTAAAATTAAAAAAAAACTAGAGGTACTGACCTATACTGTTTAGTCACAGTATGTTATCGATAGCAGTATAATTATAATATTTCGTTCTTATTATCACATTATATAATTAGAATATAAAAAAAACCAGAGGTAGGGCTCTAACTTAAACAGGTATTATTTTCTAATTTTAGGCAATATAGGAGGCACTGATAAACCCACTCAAATCTAATTGCAACCAATCTGGCAACCCTGTTCCTATCGCGTATTAAAATGGCTGTTCATTGTCTGTGTTAAATCCCATAAGCGATTTTCGGTTTGTTAATTTGTTATGTTATATTTGTTTTAGAATGTTTATAATTGATTTCCCGCGATCAGTGAAGTGTCTAATTTCATTATATATATAGGAAAAAGTGATATATAGTGTAATTCTATTAAAACCTGTACTCACGACGTCTCCACTAGAACCAAAGTGAAACGCCCCTAAAGTTTTGGTCTTGCCGAGATTCGAACCAGCAGAGTACGTCACCATAGACTAGCGCCTTAGCCGGTTAGGCCACGAACGCATTGCTAGTTTAGTGTATTTGAGTTGGGCGTATAAGTGTAACAGTTTGTCCTACGTCATTAATGTTAATACCTCTGAAACGGACATTGTGCTTCCTTATTTCGTAAGTTGTGTTAATTAAAAAGTTTACACTTCTCCCATGCGGTATTAAGCACACAATTACATTTCTTTTAAAGATTGCGGTTGTATTTGAGTGCCTATTTTACATAAATTATCTTCAGAAATCAATTCTCTACAGGTTGTGTTTGGTAAGTTTATGGGTCTACTAGCTGATACTAGGTTGGTATTTTCAGTCTTTTTAACGTAATTGTATTCTTTTTAAGTGTTCAGTCAGTGAGTATGTATTTGGCTTATATATATACAGATCTTAAATAATAAAAGCACTATTGTCATAATAATAAAAGATCTGAAATTATGATTTTAGTAACTTTGATCCACCCAAACCCCTCCTAAAATTTCGAAATTTTTCATACCCTTTCTTAGTGAGCACCTATGGCCCTAGAGGAAGCTGCATACCAAATTCCATTCCAACCGTTCGGTAGTTTCGAGATAATCGTGATTAAATAACTTTGATCCCCCCCAAACCCCCCCTAAAATTTTGAATTTGTTTTTCAAATACTTTCTTAGTGAGCACCTATGGCCCTAGAGGAAGCTACATACCAAATTTCATTCCAATCTGTTCGGTAATTTTGGAGAAATCGTGATTTAGTAAATTTTACCCACCAAACCCCCCTAAAATTTCCAATTTTTTAATACGATTTTTTATTGAACAATTATGGCCCTAGAAGAAGCTACATACCAAATTTCATTCCAATCCGTTCGGTAGTTTTGAAAAAATAGTGATTTAATAACTTTGATCCCCCCCAAACCCCCCTAAAATTTTGAATTTTTTCAAACCCTTTCTTAGTAAGCCCTAGAGGAAGCTACATACTAAATTTCATTCCAATCCGTTCGGTAGTTTTTAAGAATTCGTTTTTTAATAACTTTGATCCTCCTAAACCCCCCGTAAAATTTTGAATTTTTTCAAACCCTTTCTTAGTGAGCACCTATGGCCCTAGAGGAAGGTACATACCAAATTTTATTTCAATCCGTTTGGTAGTTTTTGAGAAATCATGATGAGTGAGTGAGTAGTAATTTGCTTTTATATATATAGATACCGATTTCACAAAGTGAATATACTAAAAACCTAAAGGAAACATGTTTTTTGAGACCGAGTTTTGAGTTTTGCGTCGGACATATAATAAATTACTATAGTTGCAGATCTGTGATCTATTTTATTCAATGTGCCTCCTCGTTTTACATAAAATAAATTAAATTTTACACCTTAATTAATATTTCAGTAGGGCTTCGTTTCTGCGTGGAATCTTTCGCCAGCTGTTACTCTCTCACAAAGTATTTCCGGACCCTATGTTTGTACGAACTTTTCTCATTATTTTCGCTAGTGCAATCAGTTCAGAAAGTGGTCGGAAAATTTTGCGAACACCCTGTATACACATACGTACAACATACGTACACATAATACAAACCGACTTATTTATATGCTAAACCAGTCAATAGGGCAAAATAAAAAGCTAATTTTGTTCTTAAATTTAACAGCAAGCAGCATCCACAGTAACTTTAAGGGTAGCACATAAGTATGTAACATAAAAAAACATGAGCTTTTGCACATTTTTTATAAACAAAAATAACAAATTATGCCTTTTTGGGTTTTTCGTTGATATTATAAAATGATATGAATGGGTCACGATACTTTAAAAGGGACATTTGTAGAGAATTAATAATATTATCACATATATTATTTCTCAATGCCATTTTTTTGTCGGTACGCCATAACTTCCTTAATACATCATCAAATTACTTGAATGAGGCATCATTTTAAAGCTTTCCTTAACCGCTACACCGGAAAAATATACAAAATACAATTATACAAAAAGAAATAAAGAATCCTGTTAATAAAAGTAACAGTGATGTAAGATCAAGTAAGTTGTAGGGATATTTTCCTGGCGTTGGCAACACTGATGATAACAATACCCAGCTTTAGAGCTGCCGTTACGCCACTACATCGCTATTTTTAATTAATTGTAAGCGTGGTTATAAACAGCATTCTGGATACACCTATTTGTTGTTGTTTACCTTCTGCAAGTTGGTAAGTTGTTTAAAAATATATAAAAACAATAACAAAATTATTTCTCTTTAACATGGATTTAAATTAATAAAACACTGTTAGTAAGTTAGAATGCGAATGCTTCGCACGGGTCAGCTAGTTAACTTCTAAATTATTTGATCCACCAATCTTATATATTAAAAAAATTCTGTTTTTCTTTTCCGAGTCCGTTCGGCTCTTCTACCCGACCGATTTTCATAATTGAGGTCTTAAATTAAAGGTATGCACGCCCAGATTTGCCATCAAGCATTACAAATCATGTATCTTTCGCCTTACAAACGTTATAATCAAATGCAAATTTCTGCTGTGTATTCCTTATGGGGGGTTTTTTTTGGTTCTTTGTCCACTTTGCGTTCGTATACCATCCATCCGATTGCTTTGAAATTTTGCATAGTAACACAGGTTAACCCTGGGAAGGTTTTAGGCCATTTACCGAAGTCCTAGGACATTAGGGCTACGCCCCAGTGTCCCTCAAAGTTTCAATGTTTATCTTATGGAAGAAAGATTTCTATTGATTTTATCAGGGACACAAAAACAGCTGTTCGTATGAAAAGCTTAAAACAGCTGATTTTGATCAACAACTGATTTGGATCAAATCAGTATCAAATGTAGTATTACCTTTTTGAGGTTACATTGAAAAACTAAAAACAAACACAAACAAAAATCAACGAAAAATGCTAACTATATTTTAATTCAATTCAAACATTGGTTGTTACAAACCTATTATATTTAAAACAGCTAATTTGGATCAAAAACTGAACATAATCATTCACAGATATGTCGAGTCTTATATATTATTATCATCCGTTCAGCCGCTATTCACCCGAGAAGGAGCTCCGGTATACAATCCTTCAAATTTCCCATGTTAATCTTATGGAGATAATGTTTAATGAGTTCGAGTCAGCTACCAAATAAAACAGCTAATTTATGCTCGGTCACCTATGTACAAACGAGCAAAAGATTAACGAGATTCTTTATCGAATTTTCCACCTGCGAGCGAAGCGAAGCAGCCATCTGAGGCCGAAGGCCGAGCTGGGGTTGGGACGCGGAGCGTCCAGGGGCAGAGCCCCTAGTATTAAATAAAAAGCAATTAAAAGGTAATATTTGTATCTTTATTTTGATATATAATATAGCATATAAATACAACGTTTTAACAAATAGGCCTACGTTTTATAAAATCACTCAAGGATCCAGAAATTCTTCGCTATTGCTTCATTTAATTTTAATGGTATTTATTCCACAATTAACAATAATATTAAATAATTTTATCTTTATAGCTTGTAGGAAGTTAGTTTAATTTGTATTTATTATATAGAAGTAGCAACCACATTTCAACCCCTTAAACTGTAGTAATTTTAACGTCTCCAGGAAATTATGTGGGTAAACTGTGAAATTTTTAATGAAATCGGTCGAATTTTTGAGTCTATAGGGACAAAGAAAAATTAATTTTTATATATACAGAGATATCTAAATAAACCTTATAATTGTACACATTTACCGAGTTAAATATCAACCGTAGTATTGTTAGGTAGGCCTACATAAAGTCTGTTGTTTTTAAATAGTTTTTTTTAATGAGATTTGTATATGAGTATCTAATTAAACTGTTTTTAAATAGTTTTTTTTAATGAGATTTGTATGTGTGTATCTAATTAAACTGCCTGTGATTTTTCACTGGGTGTTATTACATACTAGCTGACCCGTACGGCGTTGCCCGTGGTGGTTGGTATTTTCAATCTTTTTAACGTAATTGTATTCTTTTTAAGTGATCAGTCAGTGAGTGGTATTTGGCTTATATATATATAGATCTTAAATAATAAAAGCACTATTGTCATAATAATAAAAGATCTGAAATTATGATTTTAGTAACTTTGATCCCCCCAAACCCCTCCTAAAATTTCGAAATTTTTCATACCCTTTCTTAGTGAGCACCTATGGCCCTAGAGGAAGCTACATACAAAATTTCATTTCAATCCGTTCTGTAGTTTTTGAGAAATCGTGATAAGTGAGTGAGTGGTATTTCACTTTTATATATACTTTTAAATTTATTTATTTATATTTCTAATTAACGTGTTCTGCAATATTCCCCAGATTTATAACAAACAACTTGGAATTACATCTGAAATAAATCTCTACTGTAAACTTTGACGTTGTTATTTAGTGGCCACTTGTGCTGTCTAGACGACGGTGAACATAAATTTACTTAAATTTTCATTCACGCGATGTTCCGTGACCGCTAACGAATAGGCCCCGCGTGAAATTAAAAGAAATCACGAACCCCAGTTGGAAATTTAAATGAATAACTGTTTTAAGTACAATATCAAAGTCAAATTTTATTACTCAAGCCTTGTGGTCTGATTGGTCGGATAACTTTGCGTGGGATGTTGGTAATTATTAATTTCTCAATATACCATTGTAGGCCAGTCGGTAGGGGTAATTTTACACCAAAAGTTCCAGTAATTTACAATGCGGCTGATTTTTTTTATAAGTATATTAAAGTATGTAGATTAATATTAAATAAACGGTATCAGTTAACTGACACAAACTTTCTCCCAACTTACTAAACTGTAGTCAAAATAATATTGTTTTTAATCATTTTATTTACTACTTTTTAGAACAAAACAAAAAAATAATATTCTACCTACGTCAATCGTATAAAAAAGTTATTGTCCCAGGCGGGATTCGATCGCGCGACTTTGAATTACTGGCCGTCCTCGCTACCGTTGTGCTACCCCGTGCGGCCGTCGCCGTGATGCTAGATTGACAACATAAACTTGTTTATTTTTTAACATTTCCCCATAATTATGAAACGCCGAAGTTTTGATAAAAGCGGGTGGTGTCATTTTGTTTGGCATCTTAAGCACTATAAATACTGAAAATTTGATCAAAATCGTTAGAGCCGTTTTTGAGAAATTTGCATTTTTGTCGTTTTTTATTGGTTTTTAGGGGTAAATTACCCTTAAAAATTAAAAATTCCAAAAAATGAAAAAAACGCCTGGAGATATTAGGGTTTAGTACCTACATACCAAATTTCATGAAAATCGGACCAATAGTGTCCTCTCTGGTCGTGTATACATACAGACAGACTGACAGACAGACACCACTCTAAAAACACTTTTTTGGGTTCAGGGAGCACCAAAACAAAAAATTCCACTAAAAATATTTTTGGGTTCAGGGAGCACCAACACAGATAATTGCACTAAACAATTTTTTGGGGTTCTGGGAGCACCAAAACAGATAATTCAACTGAAAATTCAAATTCGAACATTTTTACGAAAACAATACTTTCTCCATATACTACGTATAGGGTGGAGAAAGTAAAAATATTAAGCTCGAAATATTAAGGATAATCGAAAAAAAATTATAATCGATTTTTATTTCGATTTTGGGAAATCGATAGACTGGTAAACCTTTTTTTATGTTAATCTACATACTTTAAGGTACTTATAAAAAAAATCAGCCGTATTGCAAATTACTTTTAGTTTTAACCTATACCGACTGGGCTATAGGTATAGAGAAAGTAAAGTGATCGTGTGGAAATATCCGTTTTGGGTCCCCCTGTGTTAAAAAAAGTAGTTTAAAATAATGTATGTCTGTACGTATACAAAGCTAGAGAGAAAACTATTCTATCGATTTCGAACAAATTTGCACCAAACATGTCAACTAGGCCTGCAAGAGAAAAGGTTTTGAAATTTTTTGAAAAACAACCCCCTTTTTGGCCAAAAAACCCTAAACAAAATCAGTTATTATTTTTTATAAAAAAACGGCTTTAACGATTTTGATAAAATGTGGCTTATTTGTAGCCCTTAATGTACCCTACACCATAAGCAAAAAACCGCATCTTTCTAAAAATTCTCGTTTAGGTAATAATAATTAATAATTAACTTATTTTTGGGAGTTTTTTGGCCGAAAAGGGGGTTGTTCTTCAAATTTTTTCCGAGCATCTATACAGGCCTAATTAACATGTTTGGTGCAAATTTGTTCGAAATCGATCGAATAGTTTTCTCTCTAGATAATTTGAATTAGTTAACTCCCACTTTAATATCACCTCTCCTACCCCACCTACAATTATGAAGTCACAGTGAATCTGTTTAAATAATGTAATTATGTTTGTAGGAAAGTATGTGCCAGTTCCTGGTGCCGTTTATTTTATTTCCCGCCAGACATGCGTAGACGTAAAATCAATCTCGGACGAAAACGCGCAAAACTGTGTTAACAAGATATCGCGTTCCGATTGATCGGAGACTTTAACGCTGGGTAAACACAGAAAGAGTGTTTGGTAAATAATGATGTAGCGAGGGTTCATTAGTGCCAAGCATGTAGGCGTTATTTATTTATCTCTTATGTTGCGTGTCTATCTTAGATATGCAAGCTTCAGACATGTCGAGCGTTACATCTGTAAAGAGAATAAGTCGGTGGCTAGAGGCGTTCATTATTTATTTTGTTTTTATTTTGCTAAATCTGTATAGTAAATTAAAATAATTCGACCACGCAGCTGGACCGCTGACGTGAGTTGAGCAAATTTCCAAAATTAAGTTTATATGCCTGTGTTTTAGGGTTTCAACCAACAATTTGGGAAATATGTCTACTCACGAAGGCGTCGAACAGCTGTCTGTGAGTACGCAATATATTAGTAGAATTTGTTTCTTCCTAGTGGCCTCGCGAGTTTGCATCACTTGGCTTTGAACCGGGTACTTTTATGATATTTTACGTTTTTGACGATTTTGGGGGAACCAAGCGAGCTATAAGGTCGCGTAAAAAAACAAAATGCGCAGAATAACATGCTACATTTATATTGTTAGAAAAAACTCTAAAAAAATTTCATTCTCGTAGTAAAAATCTCAATCTCGTAGTTACTTCCGGTCAAAAAAGTACTTCCGGTTGTTGGATTTGTTTGGCTAACGAACTCGTCCGAGCGACGTAGACAACCAACATGTGTACCAAATTTGAACCAAAGCGGACTTAAATTGCGGTCACATATACATGATATATGTTCGTTAGAGTGCGAACACATATATATGATTTTTAATATGACACCCCAAAACGTGTTCTGGGGACCATGATCGGTGCTCATTTGCTACTCCCGACCTTGGGTCGCAACATAAGGGCCACTGCAATAGCTCATTTTTCCTATGGAAATTCGCTAAAAAGAATAAAATATCTTTATTTTGAGTCGGAGTTATTATCATTGGGTCCTCTCTTTTACTTAACCTCTAATACATAAACATTCACACTACAAACAAAAATTAATAAAGAAACAACAAAAATGTAATTGTGTGCTTAAGACCACACAGGAAAAGTCTCATTTTTAACACAACTTACGAAATGAGGAAGGATAATGTCCATTTCAGAGGAACTACTAATTAAACTATACACTGTATTAACATTAACATATTAAGCCTATGACGTAGGACAATCTGTTACACTTATACACCCAACTCAAATATACTAAATTAGCAATGCGATCGTGGCCTAACAGGCTAAGGCGGTAGTGTATGGTGATTGACTCTGCTGGTTCGAATCATGGCAAGACCAAAACGTTTTTCAAACAGATGGAATATCGTTATTTTTATGTTTTTTATTTTGCTATTTTTTACACTATTCAAACACTGGCAAAGATAGACAACGCCTACGCACTTAATTCTACCACAATAACGCTGCCCTCAAAGATTTTATACTCTGGTTTTAATTTTAACGTCGGGGTTGGCACAAAAGTGCCTGTGAGACCCAAATTTGTTAAGTCAAACGTAACGAAATCAGTTCGACGCTAAGATAATCTGTGCGACGATAATCTTGTAAGTCGAAAATTATTACTAAAACTTCATATTATTCAAGTTTTTATATTAATTTAGAATGGATTTATCAGCGAATTTCCATGGGAAAAATGAGCTATTGCAGTGGCCCTTATGGTATGACAAAAGGTCGGGAGTAGGAAATGAGCACCGATCATGGTTCCCTGAACACGTTTTGGGGTGTCATTAAAAATATATATGTGTTCGCACTCTAGAGGCCGCATTTTAAGTCCGATTTGGTTCAAATTTGGTACACACGTTGGTTGTCTATGTCGCTAGGACAAGTTCTTTTGATAAAAAATCCAACAATCGGAAGCACGTTTTTTGACAGGAAGTAACTATCTTTCCTACGAGCATGAATTTGTTTTTAGAGTTTTTCTACAAATATAAATATAGGATGTTATTCTGCACATTTTGTTTTTTTACGCGACCTTATAGCTCGCTTGGTTCCCCCCAAATCGATCAAAACGTAAAATACCGTAAAAGTACCCGGTTCAAAGCCATGCATGTGGTGGATTCATCGTGGGGTTGGCGTGCGAAGCACGCAATGCTTTTTGTATTGAATGGAGATACTTATAATATGCGAAATTGCGTGCGAAGCATGCAATGCACTGTGCATTAAAGATACTCCCAATATGCGGAATGGCTTGCGAAGCATTTTGCAGCTATTCAGCACCGTCGTGAGTAGACCTATTTCCCAAATTGTTGGTTGAAACCCTAAAACATAGGTCTATAAACTTAATTTTGGAAATTTGCTGAACTCACGTCAGCGGTTCAGCTGCGTGGTCGAATTATTTAATGTTAGGATTCTACATGCAAGGCCTGCTCACTTTATCGTGCTCACTGGCACTCAATGAGGTGTCTGGATTTTTCAAGTTAGTTTTTTGTTTGTGTTTGTTTACTTTACCTACAAAAATTTTGTTATGAAAAATATTTAACTGATTATAAGTTGTCTAAATAAACTGAAACAATCATTATAAATGAAGCAATATTAATAATGTGAAAGTAATTTAGCAAATGGATGATATTAAAAAATAAAATATAGATTTTAGACAAGTTAACTTTATCTTTATTCCAAACAGTGACGCGGCTACTAATATAAAAATAACTTGGCTTTAAATAGATCTAATTTCCAGAAGCAATCTCTCAACGAGCTTCTTCCATTCTTTCAACTTTAATTTAGAACGACGAAGGGTGAAAAGCAATTTGTTATAGGATGATAATATTTTACTATATACAGATCCCACGAGGATGCAACCATTACTTTAGTTAATCTTTAACTTGTATTAGTTCATCAGTTCTTTATTGCTTTATTAGAGGAGACCTTTGCACCTCTGTACTCGTTCGGTTGGAATGGTTTAGTCTATATTTGAGGTAGTTTGTAGGAAATGGTTTAGTTTCATCTTTTGTAGAGCATTTTAGGCAATGGGGGGTCCGTTTTCAAAATAAAGTAACGTTATCTTATCTTATTAAACGAGTAATTGTTGTAATTTGTATACTGTATTTATAAATTTATTTTGGGAATCTCGCTAACGGCTGTAACGATTTCGATGAAAATTTGCATATAGGAATTTTTTGACGTCGGGAATCGAATGCGCGCTAGGTCTTCTGTCTGCAAAAATGTGCATAAAATCTGAAAAATGCGAATACAATTTATACTCTGAACTTCTTTTTATACCACCTTTCAAGTCACTTAGAAGGCGAATAGATACAACTTCTTTTTATACCACCTTTAAAGTCACTAAGTACATTATAAATTCAATCCACATGTTAAAAATACTGAGCGACGCTCGGTCACCCAGGTACAAACGAGCCAAAGATTAGCGAGAGCCTTTAGCGAGTTTTCCAACTGCGAGCGAAGCGAAGCACCCATCTGAGGGCGTAGGCCGAGGCGGGGTTTTGACGCGAATCGTCCAGGGCAGAGGCCCTAGTCTATACTAATATTATAAAGAGGTCGAATTTGTTTGTTTGTATGTAGGGGGTAATCTCTGGCAGTACTGAACCGATTGAAAAAAATAGTTTTACTAATAAAAATCTACACTATCCCTGAGTAACATAGGCTGGAATTCATTTTGAAAAAAAAATTTTATTTCAATATTTGTTAATTAAATTAGTCGGAAAAACAATCTAAGGTTTGCCCTTGACTGATGAACAAACACATGTATTTACATTTATTACCATAGCAACCAAGTGAATAAAATAAAAGATCAAACTGATTTACATTAACAGCTGATTTCAAACTTTGAAGCAATTATTTGTATTTCTAACTTTTAGGTTAGGTTTTTATTAAAGTGTAGAACTGGACTTTGCTGGTTCTTTTAACCTTTATTATAACTGCTGTTATAATATATGCGAAATAATTTAATTTGAACATTTAACATTATTTACCATCTTAGCTTTGGGGTTATTTTTAATCCTACATCTTTATTATTAAGAAACATAACGTGATTATGTGTATAGAAGGTTCGAACGGGGTTGCGTGTGGAGGACGCAGGGGTTTCCTGAATATTAATAAACAATAATATTTACAATTTATTAAAATAGACAAAATACGTACATAGTTATGCCATCTTCATTTATGTTCCTCACGAACTCCAATACGTGTTTGTATTGTTTTATGAAAATTTGTCGACGTACCCTGGTATTGCAGCGAATTCATTTCTTATGCGGTTCATTAAATCGGCAAAGGTGTGAGGTTTTTCAACAAAACCTTTGCTCTTAAGGTAGTCCTACAACCAAAAATCACAAGCAGTTAGACCGGAGCCCGTGCAGGCCCGGGCAAAACTTTTAAATTGTAGGTGTTTCATTGACTTCTTCGGTATAAACTAATTATTACGTATTTAACACTGCATAATCTATTAAGAGTTCATGTAGTTGAATATTATTCAAGTTGTACGTAAAGACCAAATCAAATTCACGTAATCTCTACAAACAGTACGTATTTTAGTAAATAAATTTACCAACATATTTTACGTTGAAAATATTGAATTCTGTTGGACTTTATGGGTTTACAATGACAGCAATTTTGTCAGTGTCTAAGTTGCTGTTTTCACTCCATACTGATGCGGAAAGGGGTCGGATAGGCAATGTACACACACTTCACGGTCTAGAAGTAAAGTTCACTCGACGGCTTCGCCCTTTTACTCGCTTCGCTCACACGGCGAAGCAGATGCAAACAGGTTATTGCATACTCTAATATTTTTCCGGGATGGGGGATGAGGGAAGAGATTTTGTGTTATTATATAGAAGAGAGACCATTTTCAAGTAAAAATATGACAAAAATGTGATTATATACCGTAATGGTTTACATACCTTAATGTCCGTCTACAGTCCCTTTATTGTCCTTTAAAAACTGTGCGTTTTGAAAAATAATGACTTGATTATAAATTTGCCAAGTTGGTTGCTATGGGAATAAATATAAATGCTTTCAAGAAACGTACGTTGGTGCAGTACAGACAGGCCTAACCTGAAATTGTGTTAAGCTTATGATCCAAATCAGCTGTTTTATTTGTAGTTTTTAACAACAGATTTGATGTTTTAATTATAATAGTTATCTTTTCCATTTAATTTTCTTTTTGTTTGTTTATATTTCCTTAACCTAACTTAATAACGCTGTTGGTTGTGAAGAATATTAAACTGATTCTAAACTTGCTAAGTTGTTTGCTATGATAATGAATGTAACTAAACATTCGTTGCTAAGCTTTTAACCCGAACAGCTGTTTTATCTGTTTATGACTGCCAATAAAACCCCGAAATTTCACTATTTTTACGATTTAAAATGAAAATGTTACAAAATACTTTCTTAGTGTGCGTGTATGACCCACATAAGAATATACCTTTAAATTTTCATATTTGTATCTTTTTTACATTTTAAAAAATTTTCTAAGATGTAGGAGTCGACTTAAACGTTTTAGTGTCGCTAGTCATGCGACACGTCAAATAAAATTTACGAAATCGATTTGGAAGCAAATTTTTAGGTCAAGCACTTTGAAATAAACATTTTTTGTCTCATGAAAGTTTTT
Organism: Philaenus spumarius; assembly: GCA_018207615.1. Taxonomy (NCBI): domain Eukaryota; kingdom Metazoa; phylum Arthropoda; class Insecta; order Hemiptera; family Aphrophoridae; genus Philaenus; species Philaenus spumarius. The sequence goes on along the minus strand of JAGFPH010002646.1, from coordinate 148,825 downwards.
CTAAAAACTCTTCCTTTTCAAGATATTAGCAACTTCATGCCGATTTATTTCAACACGTTTAGGGCCGCCATTTGGTTTTAGGTGGTCCGATTTTTATTTTCTTTATGCCATTTTCCTAGTCTTAAATAGACCTTTAAAATGAGGTCTCACATGACCATACTTCCCATTCAAAAATTTCGAGTTGCCCCTAAAATCCCCAATTTTTAGGGGACACTCAAAATTTCCGATTGCTTCAAAAGATACTGTAGGTTAAGTTAGTATCGTTCCCCGAAAGATATTCGAGTGACTTTATAAACACTGCATATCCAAGGTGTCTAATGTTAATTTTACTTAATAAGATTTAAAAGCAAAACTCCACACTAGCAGTGGGATCAGTTTTTGTGGATAGCGAGCAACTTATCACCTTCAGTGGGAACGGTCTACGAGGAGGATGAGGAACAATTTTTATTTCAAATTATAATTTTTTACATGTTAAAAAAATAACAATTACCAATAAATTTTCATAACAGCTTAAATGTTACCCAGTAAACGCTCAAATTGTTTTTCTTCTGCAGTTTGGCAGTGAGCTAGGCGGGTGTAGTAATCATTCATAACGCTCTGTATTCATCTCAGCAGGTATTTCTAGTGTGGATTGTTGGAGTTTTGCTTTTAAAGCTAATGCCAATGAGTAAAATTAAGGCATTTTCAAAATGCCAAATAACTTTAAAGGGAGTCAAATGTTTAAAAATTAAAAAAAATATTTTTTTAACTGTGGAATTCTAAAGTTTGACTCTTCTGAATATTTTGGCACCAAAAACATAGTGTTTTAAACATTCAAAACATTAAACATTCAACATTAAAATATTCTCGTCGTGGTTCTGTTTGTTTCGTTCATAGGTGGTCAGTTTCATTTGTTACAGTACATAAAAATGATGTTGCTAGTCAGTGATATGTTGTTCAAATGTTGGTCACACTGGCTCACATTAGTTTTGTTCTAGAAAATTGGCTTTTGCTTCTCTTGTTTCCGTTGGTTTGTTGTTTACATTTTGAGGCTAGTTTTCAAAAGTATTGTGTTTCATTTTACTATTTTGTGATATTATTTACTGGTGTAATTGCTATTAAAATATGCCCAGAAGTAATAAGAGGGCTTCTAAAGAGGTATTAAAGGTAAAATACAATTTTTGTGCTAATTTGACTAGTTTTGCTTAGTATGTTTTACGTTTCATTCATTTACCAACAAACTAGTTTTTTTATGCTTATGTACTTTTTTTTTGTCAAAAAAGGTTAAATATACAATTTTATATGTTTTTTACAAGTAACTCTTTATGTACCTACCTGCTGTACAAAAATCAGCAAGCTATTTAAAAGGGTCCAAGAATAAAAAAATTATTTGTAAGACAATTTCATTAAAAAAAGATAATTTATATAAAAAAATTATAACTATTTACTTTATGACTTCAATTAATAATTTTTGAACAGAAGCTCAATTACATACTATCCAACATACAAAAACAAAATTAGCACTGTATCTCTTGTGGTTTTTGAGTTGAGAAAAATTTATATGAATATAACAAATTTAACATGCCCAGTATAGGAACCTATGACTTCCCTTTTAAACGGTAGCCATTTTGTGTAGGGTGAACCTTTTGATGCCTGATTTGCGGCATTGTGTTCTCCTAAGATATATCTTCAATGCGATGTACAACTCGACCTATGCTCTTATTTAAGATTTTCCTCCGACTCCCTGCGGGCCGTCCCTCTATAAGGCGATGAACAAATTATAATTGTTTCAAAAATTGTTTTTTTTTTTACTAGAGAAACAATGTACCAATTTTTGTTGCGTAATCTGCAATGGTTAAGAAAATATAACGCAGTTCACCGACTTATTAGACATCCTGTATAGAGAGAGAAAGATACAATTGCGCAAAGCAGATACAAAGACTTAGGAAACACCCTCTAGTAGTAGGTAAAGTTTAACTAGGTAATGACAAGGTACAGTAACCGCAGTACACCTGCTCCAACGTCACGGCTAATTGTGTGCTCCAGACATTCCTGAGTAACAATTAAACTGTGTTTACAAGCAAAGTATTTCCACGGTAACTGTTATTTAATGAATTATTGACTGGTCCTAGTTCCCTAGAACGTTTCACGATTGTGCTTATTATTGAGAGTGTGTGTAGAGCCTATATATTACACATAGCCAACTAACTATTGCCGGTTAAATATTACAGGATTTGTATACTGAAATACATGTTGTGTGTTTTTCGATTATATTTCTTCAACTAATGTTAAATAATAGCAAGTCTGCAAGAAAAAATATCTACTAATTAGCCGAATTTTTGAAGAAAATAAGAGCTATTACACTCGACCCAATTTGAAAATTACTTTATATATATATATATATATATATATATATATATATATCTTTTATTCCCGGACTGATAAGTGGTAGTAAATATGCTTCAAAATAGCTGAAATTTTAGTGGAAGGGTCCTTGTAGGATGTTCGAGGCACTGATATTTTCATTTTTCGATTTTACACAAAATGGCGGGTCGTTTGATTCAAACCAAAATGGCAAAGTTAGAGCGAGGAAAATGCATTATTTCTCCCACTCATAAGCCCTTGTGCAGATTTTGAGCTATATCGTTCGAAAGGTAATTAAATTTACTACAATCCTGTGCAAAGGTATTTCAGATACAGTCCCCGGAACGAGGAACAAAATTGATAGAAAACTCCCGTTAAATGATTTTTTCAATATCCGTATAAGGTTTTTGCACACTTTCTCCCACTCATAAGCTCGTGTGTAATTTTTGAGCTATATCGTTTGAAATTTAATTAAATTTACTACAATTTTGTGCAAAAGTAATTCAGGTACAGTCCCCGGAACAAGGAACAAAATTGATAGGAAACTCCCGATAAATGATTTT